>CM041217.1:8577839-8717836 GCA_023065735.1 Coffea humblotiana
CTCCAATCACGAGCAATTACAACAGTTGATGCATCAAAGAGCTAATTTCCCAACTGGGATTTTCCCCCAAAAATCTTCATTTTCATCAAAAACCAGAAATTTTCGAGAGTCAATAAAACAACATCACGTTCTTGATTCTTCATAAGAGAATGAAAACTACATAAATCTTGAAAACAAAAAGGAAAAACAAAATCAAATAGATAAGTAGACAGACATATACCTATGACAGAGCTGAAAATTCCCCAATTTATATGGAGTCAGTAAAGGAATTGGTTGCTGCTGCTGTTCTGCTTCATCATCTATCTCAATTTCCATGTCTTGCTACTTGTCTCTCCACTCCTCTTCTTATTCTCAATTTGCAGTACGTGAGCAACTAATGTGTAAATATTTATAGAGCTGGATCCAGATGCTTTGGCATTTTGCTGATACTAGCCAGCCAGTATACACCAAGGGGCTGATCATAGCCAAACTTTTACTACTAATTTTATACGTATATATCTGACAAACTTGGTTATTATTGTTAATTAGGGAATCGGGATCAAATAATAAGAAATGTTAGCCTGTGTATTTAATTAACAAGTGGTTCTAAAATATTAGAGAAACAAGGTTGGTGATCAATTTCAAAGGTATCTACGTTCTGTGGGTGAGAGACAAGGCCCGAAAAATTCTCAACAAAAAGGGGAAAAAAGAGGTTTAAAAGTGCTTGATCGACAACTGTGTTTTTTTTTCCGGTTCTTAATCATATGCACTGGTCATATTTTAAGAATATCTATTGACTAAGTTCCTGATGATTATGACTTCCCACTTTCGTTTGATAGAGATGTAAACTTGTTCTGATACTATTGTCTTCCCTAGTTTGTGCAACGGCTGATGGCCAGCCGTAAAGGTGGCATCTGTAGCTCCGAGAACACTTTGTATAGCAAGGGGCAGAGGCGCAGAGCATAAGGGGGACAGAGGAGGCTGGAAAATGGCCTGCAGCCCAGATTTGACAGCAAATTTTCCCGTGCAACAGAAAATTATTACATGGCTGCTCTATGCATAGCTACAGGCGGACCATGCATTACACAATTCTCGTGATCCAAGTTTATTGTAGTATTAAGTACTTTACACATATGTACCCAAGGAACTGAAAATTGGAAAACTCTAGTCTAATGAATTGCTTTATTGAAACTAGTTACCATACGTTTAGGTAGTGGCAGGAGGCAACGTTAACTATCACAATTTCTCAATTTGCAAATTTGGAAGTTATCTTTTAGGATGCAACATGAACTTCCAATTTGTGTAATATTTGGAAGCAGTGTCTTCATTTTGAGTTGAAAATAAAAAACCAAACAGACCCCAATCACAGGAAAAAATCATCATCCAAGCTTTTCTTGAAGAAATTATGTATATGATTTTCAGCTGTATATCTGCAGTAGAATCTTTAATGAAAAGCCGTATGCTTTAAAATTCTGACCCAGCAATACAATGTATATTCTTCTAAGCCTTCCTACAATGAAAATTCTTTTAGAATTACGCTGTGGTTTCAAGAAATGGATAGTCAGTGTAGCCAACAACAGGATCAGGTAAGTAGAAAGTGGCTCTGTTGTACTTGTTCAGAGGAGCATTTAACTTGAATCGCTTTGGCAAATCTGGATTGGCCAAGAACAATCGTCCATAAGCAACAAGATCAGCACGATTTTCAGCGACTGCTTGAATGCCATCTTTCCTATCATAACCACCAGCAACCATGAAAGTACCTTTGAATGCCTTTCTCATGGGCAAAAGACTATCGGGAGTTTCAGATTTTTCCCCAACAGTTTTCATCCTTGGCTCGACCATGTGACAGTATGCAAGTCCATATTTATTCAAAGCTTCAGCCATGTAAAGACCAAGAGCATTTGGATTTGAATCTCCTGCTTGGGAGTAGCTTGCAAATGGGGAGAGCCTGATGCCAACTCTATCAGCTCCTATTGCATTTGAGACAGCTTCAACGATTTCCAGAGCAAATCTGCAACGATTCTCCAGAGAGCCTCCATATTCATCTGTTCGGTCATTGACTTGGTCTTTCAAAAACTGTTCTATTAAATAGCCATGAGCTCCATGGATCTCAACACCATCAAATCCTGCAAAATTTACAAACTATATTAGCCAACGAACCATAGCCTGCTTTACCCCAAATTTTCTTTGCTTCATAATTTGTGGAATGCATAAAGTTAGAGAGATATGATTGAGCATCCACTTCAGGATATAGTTCTCATATTCTCCGTTGTCAAAGTAACGTCAGAATAGACATTATATTTCTACTATTTAAAAAAGTCTACTTTTTATTCATAAGGTAGCAAGGCAGCACAGTTTTATAGGTAACTGATTTAGAACCTGAAGAATCGTTCCACCCTCCAGGGCAAGCAATTCAAGCAAGCTTACTTGATCATTGTGCTCTAAGCTAGAAGGCAAATTTTTTAAATAAGTTGTAGCATCACAAGGTTTGTAGATATTTTGATCTTTTTGTGGAAAAGTTAAGTCGCTTCATTACACAATTCCTTCTTTTTTGACTCTATTTACTGCCTTTAAACCATCACAAAACGAAGTATACAACTCTGTTACCAGATTTACCATTCCCCTTCAAAAAGCTGCATCCAAACATTACAGATTCAAATATATATTAATCATAACAAAAATCCTTACCAGCTTCAATAGCATTTATTGCAGCAAGCTTAAAGTCATTAACAATCTCAGGAATTTCTTCAGTCCTCAACCGGCGTGGTGGTGCAAATTCCGCAACATCAACACCATTTGCTCGAAGTTGAGGAGTTAATGGCTTGTCAGTAGATGAGATCGGAGCTTGTCCGTTGGGCTGATAACCTGTGAATGACAGTCAGATAAAGCAGATCTTAGAGGAAATAAGAGGTTTTATGACTCCATAACCAATAATATGGACCATTAATAGGTCGAGACATGGCATAACAAGAAATTATATATTCTGGATTGCCTACAAGTCCAATCATTACTTCATAAAAGCTTTGTCCCAACAGAAAATCGAAACTGTAATACATCATGTGGAGTGATCTGGTCTTGTCAAGTGAATATTAAATAACAATTCATTTCTGATCTTTGTATGAATTCCACTATACATTTAACATCCAACAAGGCAGAAAATTAGGGAAAGGTAATGACAGAAGGACTTACTGTAATTTGAAACCCTTCCAACATGCCAAATTTGGCAAAAGAAGATACCACCTTTGGCGTGAACAGCATCTACAATGGGTTTCCAGGCCTCAACTTGTTCCTTTGTCCATATACCAGGTGTATCTGGATACCTACAATTGGGAGAAACATAAAACTCTTGTATAGACAGGCAAAACAATACACATACTGCCAAATGTGTAGGCATTCGTGGAATCTATGAATCAGTAAGATAGAAAGAAATACTAAAACCAATTACCCTTGAGCTGTGTCAGAAACTCCTGTAGCTTCTGCTATGAGAAGACCACCTTTAGTGGTTCTCTGAGAGTAATACAATATGGCATGTGGCTGTGGTACATTTCCATAGGATCTTTGCCTTGTCAGAGGTGCCAAAACAATTCTGTAGGAATTCAGAAAAGAAATGGTGAACAAATTAGTTTCCAATTTCTTTCTTTCAGTTGAATTGAAGTATCAGGAGCACCGGATTCTAAATAATCTAATCCCAGCAACAAGAAAAAGATAGATGTGATTATGACATTCCAATGTAGCAAATTCAAAACTTGAAATGCTTCGTGATATTTGCCTAATTCATTGCAATACTAGATTCTTTTGCGACCCAAAAAAAAATGGAGAAAAATGTTTTAAAGGAGATAGATATACAATGTTCACAATCTCACAAAAATCGGCTTGGCAACCAATAAAAAAGTTGCTTTTGGTCCGTTGAGCAAACATAGGATAGATCCGCATTTGCATGAGGGCAAGAAAGATCACTTTTATGAACTTCAAACCTCAACTTTTTACATGAATCACATCAATGTTTCAATAAAATCAAAGCTAATTGACTATCTGAAGTCTAATTGGCATCTAAAATCAGCACATATTGACCGCATAATGGAAAGAACAAATAAAATGCAACTATCCCCCTTTCTTTAGTTCTTCCTCCATTTTTTTTTGGGTTCAATATGAGACAAAGCTTCTTCTAGTCTCAGTCAACATATACTGTCAAAGGTGGTATCTAGACACATTTCAGTTGATGTATCTAGACAATGTATCTAGACACATTTCAGTTGAAGGATAATCTCAGTCAATGTATCTAGACACATTTCAGTTGATTGATGTCCATAGTTTCTTTCTCTTCAAAGATTTGACTTTTATAATACAAATCTTCAGGAAGAGACTAAACAGAATAGCAATAATCTAACCCCATGATAACTAAGAAGTGAGAATGCCAACATATGCCCTGATTATCCTTCAAAACAAGGCCATAAGAAATCCTTTCTTTCATTTTTTTCCTTTGTTTGTCTTGAATTGGTTATACTTACAAAAATAATAAACATAGTTGTAACTAGTTCAGTAATGCACCAAGCAGAATCCCAACTGGAATTTCCCCAAAAAAAGACTTTTTCTTATAAACCCCTAAAAAAAGAGGAAAAAAATCCAAAAAGAAGGAAATACAAAAACACTCTATTCTCCATTACAGAATGCAATATTCTTTACAAAAGACAAGGCCCAAAAAAATAAAAAGAAAAAAATTTTCTAGCTGGAAATAAAGAAAAAAAGAAAAAGGAAGAGAACCTATGAGAAAGCTGGAAGTTGCCCATTTTGTATGGGGTGAGTAAAGGGATGATGGACTGAGGCTGCTGTTGCTCCTGTTCTCCATTCTCAGCCTTATTTGCCATTTCTGGTAGTTACTGAAAAAGAATTTGATTGATGATCAAAAAAGGTTTCTCTTTCTGATGTCTTGAGTAGCTTGAAGTTGCACAGATGAGAAAATGAAATGTCTCATCAATGGATATTTATAGTGTTCAGATAGAATTCACAGAGACTCGGAATCTTCTTGGCGCAAGCTAGCGACTACCAACCTGGGTAGGGTCCAAAGATCCTTTTTTTTTTTCTTTATTGGGTTTAATGTTTGAACCAAATAGGTCCCAAAATCTTTTGGTCTACTTTTTAGGCCGGTTTGGTTCTCACATGGTGCTATTTGACATAATTTGTTTTTTCATACCGTAGTTTGACCTAGTCACATCTTCTGAAAAACTACAAAAATTACAACGCAATGTATATACGAGGTTTCGATTGAGATTAACTATGTGGCAAATTCAATAGCTAGTTTTGATTAATCTAACACCATCAATTGGATAAATAAAGACCTCACAACATCAAATAAAATTTGAAGTTCATGGCATCACAAAACATTACTCAAATTTGCTAAACATGATAAACGTGATATGCGATGATAAATTACTCAAATTTATTAAATAATATTTTCATATTCGTATTCAATGACAGAAAGATTTTTTTCTTTTTTGAGTATTGGCATCTCATTTCTGCTTAAAACCTTTTTTTTAATTTTTGAGTATCGACATCTCATCTGTGCTCTTGAATTCCTTTTTCAAAATTGCAGCGCTTAGAGAAAAGATTGCACCAAAAACCAAACCAACGAAAAAAAACGAGAAGGGAAAAAAAAAGTAATAAAATGACATGACGTCATCAGTGATTCCAAAAGTCTGTCCATCCTAGTACTAGTATTCAGCTACACGTTGTTTATTCCCATCCAGATTTTGAAGTCAAACAGGCCTACTAGAGAGCGTAACATCTTACATCATCGAACGACTGGCTAAGTGTGAAGTTGCGCTGGCTCAGCAGCTTCCGTATTGGGGCCGCCGCAGCCCAAGCGAGTAGTTGTGAATTGTTGAGGTTACAGACCGTTTGGATTGTATTTTTTTAAGGATTTTGGGAGAAATATTACCGTAACGCCTTTTTAAAATATGACGTATATAAAATAAAAAATATGTAAAAAAATATTCATGATAGAGTTGCTTAGAGTCTAAATATTTTACCTTTTCTAGTCGCATATATTATTCAAAAAATTTCTCCAAGAAAAAAAGAAAAAAGAAAATTGCTTATCATACAAATTTACCTTATATTATATCTCTTTTTTTATTAGTCACATTTATCATTCAACCAAGTTTCTCCCAGACAAAAAAAAAGAAGAAAAATACTTATCATACAAATTTATCTTATATTATTTCTTTTACTCATAATTTGATTAGTTTTGAAACTTTATTTGTTTATCTTTCATCTCTTTGGCAAAAAAAACCTTACATCACTTTTGTCCAACCTATCGTCTCAAAAGTTGTCTTTTGTTTATATGTATATTTGAGAAAGCCTTTGGTTTAGCAAAGATGGACAAAAAATCAAATAAAAAAGGGCATGGTGCTTTGACCAAATATGACGACAGAACCAAATCCATGGTCAGAACCTAAACAGCAATGGCTCACACAGAAGCAAATTGTATCACGCCCTTTGACAGGACAGTGTCCGGCAGCAAAAGGGGAAAATCATTTAACTCACAATCAATCAAATTTTGACTTCCCTTTCTCTTTCATAGTTCCTTATTATCACAATGGACATCTTCACACAGGTAGTCCAGGTTCATGCCATCCCTCAGGTCAAAACGACTTTGTAGGATTTTTGTCAAACCCAGGTCCCACTCGGATAAGGGGCAGATGACCGCTCCTGAACTGTTCACGGTCAGATTTTGATAAAAAAAAAATATGCGATCCAAATCATTAGTTGTACATCAATTTTTATGACGTGTGTGGGGCCTGTAAAATTTTATACTAAAGTTACACGTTATGCAAATAAAGTTATGCCGTGTGCAACTAAAATTACGCGCCGTTAAAAATGATCAAAACCGCTAAGAACGATTGTACCTGCCCTAGGTCCCACTCAATGTAGGTGCCAGTTGCAGTAAATAATTGGTGGAACAAATAGTTTTACACATATTAAACATATGTTACGATATAAGTATAACCCACTAGAAGCAAGCAGCAACCCGACTATGCAAGGCATAGCTTGGCCCTCGAAAAAATCGAACTAAATACTTTGGGAAGATTTATTTTACAGGATAATGAACAAAAATATGACGGTAAAATATTTTTTGAAAGGAAGCCCAATTATTTACAATAATTTATAAGATCATTGAAGTAAACCCTATTTCTTGTCAGCTGTAATAGTGATTCTAGATCCTGTTTTATTTGGATAAAAAGGAAGCAAAAAATGGTGGAAAGTAAATACATTGTGAATATAAAGCTGTTTCAACAGGATTAATCTTTTCTATACTGACAGTGTATACACTATCAGCGTTGGATGAATGATAATTATGCTAAATTTGAATTTAAAATTTAACTTTTACACACATATTATGAATTCAACGATAATAGTGTATACACCGTCAGTGTAGAAAAATTTACTCGTTTCAATAATCACATAATTGTTCCACGATCCTAACCATCAAGCAGTTTTACTAGTAATATATAATCCTATATAGTGTAGTTCTATTTTAGCATAAATAAACATATAACTGCATTGTTTGAGCTCCTTAGCAAAATGCAAACTTAATAGAACATAGCATGATGCTGAAACATACAGTATATCATGTCACCAAGCTTTTACTGCAGGGATTTTGCCTGTGTTGGATAAGGGCAAGATGGTTTCTTTTCTACAATATACTAGAGTTGCTCTAGTAATTCAGCCTTAAATAATTATTAGCCTCATCTTGTATACTCGTGTCTTCAAGGCAAAAGCCTCCTTTTGTTTTAGCTGGTGATCGAGATAATTTGTTGTAGCAATGGAGGACTGAGCAACTAATTTGAGCACCATCTTTGCTGTCGAAGAATTGGTCCTTGTTAGTTGATTGCTAGCATGATATAGCAGAGGCATCAACGCGGGCAACAACATTTTATGCAAGATCCTGATGCTTGATTGGATGGCCAAGGTAACTTGAGCTAGCTCTTTAGATGTACATGCTTTGATGATATTTATTCGGCATCTCTTTGGCCTTCATATTATAGATCAAAGTGCTGGACAGAAAAGATTAGTATGAACATGCATAACTTGACATTCTATATCTTTTCAGAGTAAAATTTCACCTGATTATAGATTTATATTCTAAATGTATAATAAATTTCTGGTGGGCATGTATAGTTGACAAAAGATGTAAATAGTATGATTTTTGGAAGTTAAGGGTGCCATTATAAAACATGAAATCATGATCACATGGTTCTATAAACTAAAACAGATTCTTGCACTTGTAAATTGGTTATCTTAACTATTAAGCATCATTTTGAATGGACTGCAAGCTCTTGGAACTACAAAGACTTGGACTTACGCTGTAATTTTGGATCCCAGTATCTGTCAAATAAAATTGAAAGCCAAATAAGGATTCATGAAGCTGAACCTATGGCAATAAATCAATGTAAGGATATACTCACAAATAAAACTGCAAAGTAGGACAGACTTTTTGTATCAAATTAAGAAAAACAGCGTTTTACTTTGGATGTCAAAGATCTTTGTCTTGTCTTTCAGGTTAGGAGTTTTTTGGCAGAAGAGTGTCTGAACATTCAAATTTTTCCGCCAGAGTTTCATGTTGGCTCCACCATGTGACAGTACAGAATTCCATATTTATTCAGGGCTTCAGTCATGTAGAGACCTAGTGCTGCCGAAATTGAGTCTCCTGATTCCATGTAATCTGCAAACGGGGAGAGCGTAATGCCAACTCTATCAACTCCTATCGCATTGGAGACAGCTTCAACGATTTCCAGAGCAAATCTGCAACGGTCCTCCAATGAGCCTCCGTATTCGTCTGTTCTGTCATTGATTTGGTCTTTCAGAAACTGTTCTACTATATAATATAACCATGAGCTCCATGGATCTCTACCCCATCAAAATCTGCAAATATTAAGGACTGCATCAGCATTCACTTACGTTCTGCTCGTATATCGCGTCTCTCCCATGTTTAACTGTAGTCGATCTATAAAGATATGACCCGAATTTCCTTGGCCGAGAAGTTGATGTATGTGTTTGGTTATTTCATATTATGCGTGTGATACAGCAACGGAAATGCAGCTGGAGTTTGTTAGCTGAAGTTAGTTATAACCATGCAGGCCATGCAGACGTTGGTTATGGCCATGCAGCTGGGATTAGTTAGCCAATTTGTTAGTGGGAATCTAGTGATGTCAGCCTAGGTCAGCATTAACCTGACAGCCGACATAGATGGCTATAAATAGGAATCTAGGCTACGAAATGATGGCAGGCCTTTTTACAGTAATCTTGTAATAGTTTACATTTCTCCTTTCTTGTATTCTCTCTCGGTTACTCAAATCAAAACAATTCCTTTTATCTGTTGGTCTCCGAAGTTACTTCTCCGCCATTTCTGTAGCTTCTAGATCATAGATTGCAGGCCTCCACTGACCTCTGCATCAGTGGTATCAGAGCTGGGCTGAACCAGCTAAGTCACCAATGGCAGAGGGCACTAGGTCTCAGGACGTCAGGAAGATGGAAGAGCACGTTCGCTCCATGCTGAAGGAACAACAGGAACAATTCGAAAAAGAAATGGCAGCTCTAAAAAACCTGGTGATTGAACTACACACGCAGAAAGGTCCGGTAGAAGGAAATGGCTCCCCTCATAATTCGGATTCTTCAAACAGCAATAGAGGGAATTACCAAGTTCCCTCTCGCTTGTCGCGGATTGACTTCCCAAAATTCAGTGGGGAGGATTTTAGAGGGTGGTTGTACAAGTGTGAGCAGTTCTTTGAAGTGGATAAGATGCCAAACTCAGTGAAGGTCAAAATAGCTGCCATGAATCTGGAGGGGAAGGCTCTTCAGTGGCACCAAATCTTCATGAGATCCAGACTTACACGAGAGATTCCGGCCTGGGAGGAGTATGTAAGGGAATTATCCTCCAGGTTTGGAGACTCCTTGTATGACGACCCCATGGGAGAGCTTAAGAGCTTGAAGCAATCTGGGTCAGTACAGGAGTACAACGACCTGTTTGAGGAACTTCTCAACAGGGTGGATCTTTCCTGAGGACTATGCTACAAGTTGTTTTGTGAGTGGGTTGAAACCAGAGATCCAACTGACCGTAAGAATGTTCATGCCCAAGAACGTGCAGCATGCCAGAATCCTGGCCAAGATTGAAGAAGCTAAGGTGTTTGTGCAGCAGAAAAGGAGGGGGTTAGCCAAACCTTACACAAGTTATCCAGATCTTAACCTCACTTCCGCACCTGCCCATACAAACTTAGCTGGTTACAAGTGGAAGGTAGATTCTAAGCCACTCTTGCCTCTCCCTACTTTTCCAGCCCTACCTAGTAATGAGAAACAGAAAGAGTTAATTGTCGAAAGACCCTTTAGGAGGTTGAGTAGAGCAGAAATGGATAAGAAAAGAGCTAGGGGGCTGTGCTTTTGGTGTGATGAGAGATTCACAGCTGGGCACAGATGTTGTAATAAACAATTCCACCGGTTGGAAGGTTTGGGATGACATGCCAGAGGAGGACGAGAAGGAGTCAGGGAGTGAAGAAGAAGACGCACTGGATGAAGGTCAACTGGCACATATTTCTCTTAATGCCATGACTAACATGAGTGTTCCTAATTTTAGAACTATGAGGGTCACGGGTCATGTGGGACGACAGTCTGTGAACATTTTCATAGATTGTGGTAGCTCCCATAATTTCATTCACCCTAAAATAGTACAGAAGTTGGGTTTAACTACACAGAGGGTTGATCCCTTAGTGGTAGAGGTAGCAGATGGGAACAAGTTGACCACGCAGGACCTTTGTAAGGAATTCAGTTGGAAAATGCAAGGACAGGAATTCAAGGCAGACCTACTCATGTTACCAGTAGGTGGGTGTGAGCTCGTTCTTGGCATGCAATGGTTAACTACCCTTGGGGATGTGAAGTGGAACTTTGGGGAGCTTAGGATGGAGTTTATGCAAGCTGGCCATAAGGTAGTCTTAAGGGGAATGAAGCGACAAGGACTGCAGCTGGTTAAGCAGAAAAAGATGCAGAAAATATTTCAGAAACCTGAGCAAATTGCTGAGGCGCAAATATGCCTAATCAGAGTAGTGCAGGGTCCCACAACAGACACCTTACCTCTCTGTACCATTTCTGCGGACACTGAGGAGCAACAGGTGAGCAATCCAGTAGAACTTGAATATTTACTGAATAAGTATGAGGATTTGTTTCAGGAACCTAAGGGGTTGCCACCAAAAAGGCTCCATGACCATAAAATTATTCTAAAGGAGGGGACTGAACCCATCAACGTGCGACCTTATAGATATCCGGCCTTCCAGAAGGGTGAGATTGAAATGTTGGTGGCTGAAATGCTAGCATGTGGCATCATCAGGGCTAGTTCTAGTCCTTTCTCGTCTCCAGTAGTGTTGGTAAAGAAAAGGGATGGGTCCTGGAGAATGTGTGTTGATTACAGGCAGTTGAACAATGCCACTATAAAGAATAAATTCCTTATACCTTTGATAGAGGAACTACTGGATGAGCTATTTGGAGCAAGGTTCTTCACCAAACTGGATCTGAGATCTGGGTATCACCAGGTTAGAATGAAGGCAGAGGATGTGGAAAAGACAGCTTTTAGGACTCATGATGGTCATTATGAATTTTTTGGTTATACCATTTGGACTGACTAATGCCCCTTCAACTTTTCAAAGTTTGATGAATGACATCTTCAGGCCATTTTTAAGGAAATTTATTCTAGTTTTCTTTGATGACATTTTGATATACAGCTGTGATTGGGAGGAACATCTACAACATCTGAGGATGGTGTTCGAATTATTAAGACAACATACCTTGAAGGCAAAAAGAAGCAAATGTACCTTTGCTCAGCAACAGATTGATTATCTAGGCCATGTCATCAATATTGAGGGAGTTCAAGCAGACCCTCAGAAGATTTCGGCAATCGTGAGCTGGCCACTCCCTCAGATAGTCAAGGAGCTAAGGGGATTTTTGGGACTCACTGGCTACTACAGGAGATTCATACAGGACTATGGGAAAATTGCCAAACCGTTGACTGAATTACTTAAGAAAAACCAGTTCCAGTGGCATGATGCAGCTACTCAGACCTTTAAGAAATTACAGGAAGCCATGAGCAGTCCACCTGTTTTGGCTTTACCAGATTTTACTCAGGAGTTCATTGTAGAAACTGATGCATCTGGGAATGGGATTGGGGTAGTATTGATGCAGCATAAGCGACCTCTGGTCTTTTTCAGCAAGGCATGAGGCCCTAAACATCAAACTCTGTCTGTATACGAAAGGGAAATGTTGACTATCGTGACTGCAGTGTTGAGGTGGAGAGCTTATCTGGTGGGAAAGCATTTTACTATTAAAACTGATCATCAGAGCCTGAAATATATAATCGAGCAGAGGGTACACACACCTTTACAACAGAAGTGGATAGCCAAGTTAATGGGATTTGACTATGAGGTGCAATACAAAAAGAGATGTGATAATATTATAGCAGATGCCTTGTCCCGACGACCACAGGAGGGGGGTTCAAACTACGCTTTAGTCACAGTCACATCTTCATTGCTCAAAGATATTCAGCAAAGTTGGCAGCAGGATACACACATCCAGGAGCTAATCCAAAAGTTGACACGCAATAACCAGTACTCCAGCAATTACTCTTGGCAACAAGGGGTATTAAAAAGAAGAGATAAATTGGTGGTTGGCAAGGATCAGGCCTTGAGGGACAGGTTGATTTCCCTGTGGCATTCTAGCTCGCAAGGAGGACACTCAGGAGTGGATGTGACCTACAAGAGGCTCAAACGGGTCTTATATTGGCAGCATATGTTCAAGGATGTGGCTCAGTATGTAGCCTCCTGTGACATTTGTCAAAGGCATAAATCAGATAATGCACCCTACCTTGGACTTCTGCAACCTTTGCCTATACCTCACAGGATCTGGACAGACATCTCCATGGATTTTATTGAAGGACTACCACCCTCTCATGGCAAGAAGGTGATCTTAGTGGTGGTTGATCGACTCAGCAAGTATGCCCACTTTATAGCAGTAGCTCACCCCTACACAGCCATTTCCATCGCTCAGTTGTTCATAGATCAAGTTTACAGACTTCATGGGTTACCTCAAACAATCGTAAGTGATAGGGATCCTACTTTCTTGAGTTCATTTTGGCAGGAGCTATTCAGGTTACAGCATGTTCAGTTGAATATGTCCACTGCTTACCATCCCCAGAGTGATGGACAAACGGAGGTAGTTAACAGGTGCTTGGAGAATTACCTGAGGTGTATGGCTAGTGATCACCCAAAGGAGTGGAGTTTGTGGCTACCATTAGCAGAATATTGGTATAACACGAATCACCACTCATCTGCTAAGTTTACTCCCTATGAAATAGTCTATGGATAGCCTCCTCCTATTCATGTTCCTTACTTGCCGGAAGCTACAACAGTCGAATCTGTGGATAGAAGCTTACATGCAAGGGAGAAAGTCATCCACTCCCTACGACATAATTTGACTAAGGCGCAGCACAGAATGAAACAGTTGGCAGATAAACGTAGATCAGAAAGGGAGTTCAGCGTTGGTGACTGGGTCTATGTCAAGCTTCAACCTTGTCGGCAACATTCGTTACGGACTCATCACTATCAAAAATTATCTCCACGCTACTTTGGCCCATTTCAAGCAGGCGTTTGGTCAAGCGTGGTAGGGTGGCAGCTACTCAAGTGTTAGTCCAGTGGAGTAACAGCTTTCCGGAGAATGCTACATGGGAATACCTGCAGGACTTAAAGCTGCAATTTCCCAACTTCAGTCCTTGAGGACAAGGACTCTGTGAGGGGAGGGTATTGATGCATGTGTTTGGTTATTTCATATTATGCGTGTGATACAGCAACGGAAATGCAGCTGGAGTTTGTTAGCTGAAGTTAGTTATAACCATGCAGGCCATGCACACGTTGGTTATGGCCATGCCGCTGGGATTAGTTAGCCAATTTGTTAGTAGGAATCTAATGATGTCAGCCTAGGTCAGCATTAACCTGACAGCCGACATAGATGGCTATAAATAGGAATCTAGGCTACGAAATGATGGCAGGCCTTTTTACAGTAATCTTGTAATAGCTTTACATTTCTCCTTTCTTGTATTCTCTCTCGGTTACTCAAATCAAAACAATTCCTTTTATTTGTTGGTCTCCGAAGTTACTTCTCCGCCATTTCTGTAGCTTCTAGATCATAGATTGCAGGCCTCCACTGACCTCTGCATCAGAAGTTGACTTCAAAATTTCCTAGGCACAACTTCAACATAGACTACTAGTCAATGATCTTGGACATGAAAAATATTTTATAACAAATCAGCAGTTTGAGATGGAAGTTTCAAATAAGTACTATTTCAAATGCATTGCTTTTGTAATATGCTGAAGATTTAATGATTGTTCAATTTACAATTTTGTCACTTTCTTTTTATTTGACTCTTCTAGCTCCCCTTCAATAATATTGCTATTCATAGTAAACAAACGATAAGGAGACCAAAGTTCTTTAACCTGAGCTCAGGCTTTCTCTGCAAAAAGGATAAATGAAAAAGGTTCTCAGTTCTGTTCGCTTTTTGTATAGCAATACCAGCTTCAATAGCATTGGATAACCTGAATTCATTGACAACCTTGGGAATTTCTTATGTTCTTAGGCGTCGTGGAGCTGGATACTCATAATCATCCATACAGTTCTTTTGAACTTTGAAAGTCAGTTGCTTGTCTTTTGATGAGATTGGAGATTGTCCATTGGGCTGATAACCTGGAATACGAAAATAAAGGCATGAAACAGATAAACCAATCTTCGCCTCCCAAGCTGCACAAGCAAGAAACAAAAATCTCAATTTTATACAACACTGCACAATAGAGGAAAAAGAATTATGAATTGCCTCCAAGACAGCTCAGAGTTCTATACATGCTTGATTCCAATCGATATTTGAAGCTGCAATGCACCATCCACAGAGGTCTTGTCATGTGAGTCTTCTTTAAGATTTGTAGTCCATTTATGTGTTGGATATTGGTCCAAGAAGAACACGGCATATAGAGTACAAAAAGTTAAGAAAATTGAAACAAGATAAGAACTCACTGTAATTTGAAATCCTTCCTGCATGCCAAATCTGGCAAAAGAAGATACCACCTTTGGCATGTACCGCATCGACAATGGGTTTCCAGGCCTCAACTTGCTCCTTTGCCCAAATGCCTGGTGTAGCTGGACATCTTTTTGAGGGAACACTAAGTTCAGAAATTGCGCAATAACCAAAAGAAGAATATCATTGAGCGATTAAGAGTTCAAATAAGAATGCTACTGTAATTACCCACGGCCTGTTTCAGAAACTACGGTGGCTTCTGTTATGAGCAGACCTCCTTTAGTAGCTCTCTGAGAGTAGTATAAAATAGCGTGTGGCCGCGGAATATCGTGGTAAGATCTCATCCTTGTCAGAGGTGCAAAAACAATTCTGAATGGATTTACATAACCAAAATATTTTAAGCATTTCTATTGACCAAGTTCCAGATGTGATGATTACTTGTATTTTCATTTAATAGATATGAACAACTTGTTCTTATACTATTGTCTTCACTAGTTTGTGCAACGGCTATAAAGGTGGCATCTGTAGCTCCGAGAACACTTGTATAGCAAGGGCAGAGGCGCAGAGCATAAGGGGGACGGAGGAGGCTGGGAAATGGCCTACAGCCCAGATTTGACAGCAAATTTTCTCGTGAAACAATAAATTACTCAAGTTTAAGCATGGCTGCTCTATGCATAGCTGCAACCTGACCATGCATTACACAATTCCCGTGATCCAAGGTTTATTGTAGTACTAAGTACTTTACACATGTGTACCCAAGGAACTGAAAATTGGAAAACAGTCTAATGAATTATTTTATTGAAACTAGTTACTATATGTTTAGGTATTGGCAGAAGGCAACGTTAACTATCACAATATCTCAATTTGCAAACTCAGAAGTTATCTTTCAGGATGCAACATGAACTTCCGATTTGTGTAATATTTGGAAGCCGTGTGTATATTTTGAGTTGAAAATAAAAAACCAAACAGACCCCAATCACAGGAAAAAATCATCACCCAAGCTTTTCTTGAAGAAAATCTGTATATGTTTTTCAGTTGTATATCTGCAGTAGAATCTGTAACGAAAAAGCCTTATGCTTTAAAAGTCTGACCCAGCAATACTATCTATAAATATGTGGTTTCAAGAAATGGATAGTCAGTGTAGCCAACAACAGGATCATGTATGTAGAAAGTGGCTCTGTATCAGAGGAGCATTTAACTTGAATCGTTTTGGCAAATCTGGATTGGCCAAGAACAGTCGTCCATAAGCAACAAGATCAGCATGATTTTCAGCGATTGCTTTAATGCCATCTTCCCTATCATAACCACCAACAACCATGAAAGTACCTTTGAATGCCTTTCTCATGGGCGAAAGACTATCGGGAGTTTCAGATTTTTCCCCAACAGTTTTCATCCTTGGCTCGACCATGTGACAGTATGCAAGTCCATATTTATTCAAAGCTGCAGCCATGTAAAGACCAAGAGCATTTGGATTTGAATCTTCTGGTTGGGAGTAGCTTGCAAATGGGGAGAGCTTGATGCCAACTCTATCAGCTCCTATTGCATTTGAAACAGCTTCAACGATTTCCAGAGCAAATCTGCAACGATTCTCCAGAGAGCCTCCATATTCATCTGTTCGGTCATTGACTTGGTCTTTCAAAAACTGTTCTATTAAATAGCCATTAGCTCCATGGATCTCAACACCATCAAATCCTGCAAAATTTAACAGACCATATTAGCCAATGAACCATAGCCTGCTTTCCCCCAAATTTTCTTTGCTTCATAATTCGCGGAATACATAAAGTTAGAGAGATATGATTGAGCATCCTTTTCAGGATATAGTTCTCATATTCTCCATTGTCAAAGTAACGTCAGAATAGACATTATATTTCTACTATTTAAAAAAAGTCTACTTTTTATTCATAAAGTAACAAGGCAGCACAGTTTTATAGGTAACTGATTTAGAACCTGAAGAATAGTTCCAGCCTCCAGGGCAAGCAATTCACGCAAGCTTACTTGATCATTGTGCTCTAAGCTAGAAGGCAAATTTTTACATAAGTTGCAGCATCACAAGGTTTGTAGATATTTTGATCTTTTTGTGGAATAGTTAAGTTGCTTCATTAGGCAATTCCTTCTTTTTTAACTCTATTAATTATGCACACAAACGAAGTACACAACTCTGTTACCAGATTTACCATTCCCCTTCAAAAAGCTACTTCGGAACATTACAGATTTAAATATATATTAATCATAACAAAAATCCTTACCAGCTTCAATAGCATTTATTGCAGCAAGCTTAAAGTCATTAACAATCTCAGGAATTTCTTCAGTCCTCAACCGGCGTGGTGGTGCAAATCCTGCAACATCAACACCATTTGCTCGAAGTTGAGGAGTTAATGGCTTGTCAGTAGATGAGATTGGAGCCTGTCCATTGGGCTGATAACCTGTGAATGACAGTCAGATAAAGCAGATCTTAGAGGAAATAAGAGGTTTTATGACTCCATAACCAATAATATGGATCATTAATAGGTCGAGGCACGGCATAACAAGAAATTATATATTCTGGATTGCCTATGAGTCCAATCATTATTTCATGAAAGCTTAGTCCCAACTGAAATTCGAAACTGTGATACATCATGTGGAGTGATCTGGGTCTTGTCAAGTGAATATTAGATAACAATTCATTTCTGATCTTTGTATGAATTCCACTATACATTTGACATCCAACAAGGTAGAAAATTAAGGAAAGGTAATGACAGAAGGACTTACTGTAATTTGAAACCCTTCCAACATGCCAAATTTGGCAAAAGAAGACACCACCGTTGGCGTGAACAGCATCTACAATGGGTTTCCAGGCCTCTACTTGTTCCTTTGTCCATATACCAGGTGTATCTGGATACCTACAATTGGAAGAAACATAAATCTTGCATAGTGAGGCAAAACAATACACATACTGCCAAATGTGTAGGCATTTGTGGAATCTGTGAATCAGTAAGATAGAAAGAAATACTAAAATCAATTACCCTTGAGCTGTGTCAGAAACTCCTGTAGCTTCTGCTATGAGAAGACCACCTTTGGTGGTTCTATGAGAGTAATACAATATAGCATCTGGCTGTGGTACATTTCCATAGGATCTTTGCCTTGTCAGAGGTGCCAAAACAATTCTGCAGGAAATCAGAAAAAGAAATGGTGAACAAATTAGTTTCCAATTTCTTTCTTTCGGTTGAATTGAAGTATCAGGAGCACCGGATTCTAAATAATCCAATCCCAGCAACAAGACAAAGATAGATGTGATTATGACATTCATTTAGCTAATTAAAAACTTGAAATGCTTCGTGATATTAGTCTAATTCGTTGCAATACTAGATTCTTTTGCAACCAAAAAACAAAAGAAAAAGAAAAAATGGAGAAAATTGTTTTAAAGGAGATAGATATACAATGTTCACAATCTCATGAAAATCGTTTTGGCAACTGATAAAAATGTTGCTCTTGGTCCATTGAGCAAATATAGTATAGATCCAAATTTGCATCTCTACACTATCAACGGGCAAGAAAGATCATTTTTATGAACTTCAAGCCTCAACTTAGGGGCATCCAGAAACAGAATCCTAATCTTTGAACCCTGTTTCAAGGAATTAAAGTGGAACCATATTCTCCACTTGAGATGCTCTGGCAAAACATTTTACATGAATCACATAAATGTTTCAACAAATCAAAGCTAATTGACTATCTGAAGTCTAATTGGCATCTAAAATCAGCACATATTGACCACATAATGGAAAGAACAAATAAAATGCAACTATCCATCTTTCTTTAGTTCTTCCTCCATTTTTTTTTTGGGTCTTGAATTGGTTATACTTACAAAAAATAATAAACACAGTTGTAACTAGTTCAGTGATGCATCAACCAGAATCCCATCCGGAATTTCCCCAAAAAAAAAAGAGAAAAAATCCAAAAAAAAAGGAAATACAAGAACATTTCTATTCTCCATTACAGAATGCAATTCTTTACAGAAAGACAAGGCCCAAAAATATAAAATAACAAAAAAGAACTGAAAATTTCTAGCAGGAAAATAATAATTAAAAAAAGGAAGAGTACCTATGAGAAAGCTGGAAGTTGCCCATTTTGTATGGGTTGAGTAAAGGGATGATAGCCTGTGGCTGCTGTTGCTCCTGTTCTCCATTCTCAGCCTTATTTGCCATTTCTAGTTATCACTGAACAAAAATTTAATTGATGATGCAAAAAGGTTTCTTCTTTCTGATGTCTTGAGGAGCTTAAAGTTACAGAGATGAGAGAATGAAATGTCTCATGAATATCCATTCACATAGACTTAGCAAACTAGCAAGTAGAAACTACCAACCTGGGTAGGGTCCAAAGATCATTTTTTGTTTTTGGGTTTAATGCTTGAATATTTGTCCCAAAATCTTTTGGTTTAACTTTTAGGCCGGTTTGGTTATCACATGGTGATATTTGACATGATCTATTTTTTTCATACAGTAGTTTGACCTAGTCACATCTTATGAAAAATTACAAAAATTACAACACAAGGTATATGTATATATGAGAAATCAAGAGAATTTCGATTTAGACTAAGTATGTGGCAAATTCAATAGCTAGTTTTGATTAATCTAATGCCATCAATTGGACAAATAAAGATTTCACAGTACAATATCGTTAGATTATATGTGATGTGAAATAAAATTTGAAGTTTATCACATCACAAAACATTAATTTACTTGTCATTAAAAATTTTTAGTCACTTGACAAATGTGATATGCTATGGTAAATTTCTCCGATCTGCTAAATGATTTATCCGTATTTGATATTTAATGGCATAAATACTCTTTTCATTTTTGAATATTGACATCTCATCTATGCTTTTCTAATTTCATTTTCAAAATTGCAGCGCTTAAAGAAAAGATTGCACCAAAAACCAAACCAAGAAAAAAAAAAAAGAAAGAAAGGAAGAAGGAAAAAAAAATAGAAGTAATAAAATGACATGACATCATCAGTGATTTTTTTTTTTTACTGCAATGATAATATTTTTATAATATAATATATTCTATTTTTAAAAAAAAAAGTCTAAAAAAATTGTATAAAAGTATGTATACAAACTTAATTAGATCAAATGATTCGACACTTACTTTGAATTTATTTCAGATAATTCGAAAAGTCTAAAAGTTGTCCATTCTACTAGCATTCAGTTACACGTTGTTTATTCCCATCCCACAAATTTGGAGTCAAACAAGTGTACTAAAGAGCGTAACATCTTACATCATCGAACGACTGGATTTCCGTGTGGGGTCTGGATTTCCGTGTGGGAAGTCGCGCCTCAGCAGCCGCTTCCGTATTTGACTTGGGGGGCCGCCACGGCCCAAATTTTTTTAACAATGATAACATTTATACAAGGGAAAATCGTTTAAATGTCCCATATTTTATAAAATAACTTTTTACATTCCGTATTTTAAAAAATATATTTTTACGTTCTTTACAAATTTACATTGATCAAATTTAATTCCTATCTAGATTTTTAACTAATTTTTTATCGAAATCCACCATGTGCCTTGCACATGATTATTTTTAAAGGGCAAAATTGTTAAATCAAAATTTACATAATTCGATTCATAATCCCTCACATTTCACAAAATGAATTGTTTTGTTCCTCATATTTCAAAAATGAATTGTTTCGTCTCTCACATTTCACAAAATGAATTTTTGCATCTTTTATATTTTACAAAATAAATTTTTTTATCCCTCATTGATCATGTGTATGAATAACTTTTTTTTTTAAATTCATATATATATCTATTTAATTTCACCTGAACAACACGAATAGCATGTAATATATTTCTATTTGATTTCGTCTGAAAGTACTGTTTAGGTGAAATTAAAAAAGATGTATGTGGGAGTTTAAAAAAATTCGTTAGTTTTTCACTCATGTTAATTTCCTTTTACTCAAAAATTAAAAACAAAGAAGACATTTAATTTTAAACATTATCAAGCGTTTATATCAAATTAAATTTGGACATAAAACATAAACAAAAGAAAAGTATGACAAAAAGAAATAAATAATTGACACTTTCAAATTTTAACATAATTAGAAGGTAAGAAATTCAACTGTTGGTCTTAAAGTTAGCAAGTAAAAATTTCAGATTTAAATTGCAATTTGTTAGCATGACTATAGAATTTAAGTTAGGAACGATTAATTAGATGGCCTTATTACACAACTCAATAAATGAATTATTACCAAAATAGAAAAAGTTATAAATATTGAATAGATTCACATGGTGAAATCAAATAGATATATATATATATATATATATATATATATATATATATATATATGGGTTTAAAGCAAAATTGTTAGATTTAAACCCATGTATATAACTATTGAATAGCATATATACAACTACAATTAGTCTATTTAGGTGAAATCAAATAGAGATATTATTACATGCTATTCGTACTATTCAGGTGAAATCAAATAGATACATACATGAATTTAAAAAAAAAAAACTATTCGTACACATGGTCAATGAGGGATGGAAAAATTTATTTTGTGAAATGTGAGGGAAGAAACAATTTATTTTGTGAGATGTAAAGGGCTATAGATGGTTTATGTAAATTTTGATTTGACAATTTTGCCCCTAAAAAAATGATCATATGCAAGACACGTGATGAATTTCGGTTAAAAACTAGTCCGAAACATAGGTAGGGACCAAATTTGATCAATGTAAATTTGTAAGGGACATAAAATTACACTTTTAAAAGTGAGAGATAAAAAAAGTCATTTTACAAAATGTGAGAGACGTTGGGGGGTAAAGTAACTGATGGAAAAACCCCATTAAAGAAGCCAGTGAAAGTGACAGTTACAATTAAATGGCAAGTATATGGTGGGAGGCAAGGATTGAACCCTTAAATCTCTCACCCCATCAAGCCTTTAACCAAGCAAGTTGTTGTGAATGTAGAGACTAACTACCCATTTGGATTGTATTTTTTTAGAGGATTTTTAGAGAAATATTACTGTAACACCTTTTCAAAGATGCAATGTATGTAAAATAAAAAAATAATTGAAAAATACATAGAAGAATTATTCATGGTATGGTAGAGTTGATTAGAGTGTAAATGTTCTAATTTTTTTTAGGCACATATATCATTCAACAAAATTTCTCCAAGACGAAAAAAAAAAAGAAAATTGCTTATCATACTCTTTTCTTATTAGCCATATATATCATTCAACCAAATTTCTCCTACAGAAAAAGAAAAAAGAAAAATTCTTATCGTACAAATTTACCTTATATTATCTCTTTTACTTATAATTTGATTAGTTTTGAAACTTTATCGGTTTATCTTGCATCTCTTTAAAAAAAAAAAAAAAACCCTTACATCTCACACGGAAGCTGCTGCAAGAATAAGAGGTCTACAATGTGATATTTCTGAACTTCCTTCCGCAGAAAGTTAAAAATTTTAACTTAAAATACATGATTTTTGTTTATCCATATCTCCAAGAAAGGAAGAAAAAAATTCGTTAGTTAGTTAACATCTGGATATCTAGGTATATGTTTCAATAAATGCACCTTGTTGGGAATCATGGAGGTGCCCCCAGATCACGAGGGACGGTGACAACAAATCCCAAAACAAAAACTCAAAATATTGCTCTTGAATTTATATCTATATAAATTTGAGAAGGGATTTTGAGGAACATGCCTCCACACACCTCCAAATTCCTAATTTCTTTTTTCTAGCATTTTACATTTAATTTAGCTTATAAAATATAGTCCTCTTAGCTCCCGCATCTACTATTCACATTTGAAATTGTTAGTTACTTTTTAAAATCATTTTATTTCAAATTGTTAGTTGCTGTGCACGTGCATGTTATCCTTACAATTGAAACACGATGTTAACTCTTTAGTGTGCATGTTCCACGCCATTTGATTTGATTAGTGTGCATGTTTTGCACTTATTATTTGAATTCACTGCAATGTTTCTATATTTCAACTTGGTATTTCCTAACTAAAAGGACAAAATTATATAGAAAACAAAAAGGAAATAATATTTATTGGTTGTGGATTTTAAAAAATCAAGAATGGTATCATTCTTAAAACCTAAATTATAAAATTACTAAATAAAAAATAATTTACTACTGGCCTTGTAATGTGGAAATTTCTATTTGAGCTATTCATTTTTTATGAAAAATAATAACAACAACAATAATAATAATAACAACACTAGTTCTACCAAAAATTTTAAAAAAAGTAACATTACAATTTAAGAGAAAGATATAGAACATTCGACCCTAAACTATTTAGCTACTTAATTTTTATATATCTAATTCAAATTTGACCCTGATTACGTTTGAATAAGAGTGCAAAATCGAAACGCTAAGGATAGCTTTGGGTATCATTGATTATTTTATGTATTCTTATTGCTATCTTCATATGTAAATATGTAAATACTATGTTATATATATATATATATATATATATATATGACAGGTGTCGAGCCTGTACAATAATAAATACATAATCAAGAAAAAGTATAATTTTTATATATAGCAGTGAGCATGATCGAATCTATAGGGACTGGAAAAATTCATTTCCTCTTGAGTTCAAAGTATGGGAGAATTTTGGGGATACTAGGAATTAACCAACTAAATTCAGCAAAATCAAAATAACACAAATAAAATAAAATTGAATCAATAATAGCAAAACATTAGCTAGAGGAATAACTGTCAGATAAAGTTCGTAAACTGATCATAGATGCAAGGATGAATTCAATTATTTATTGATAAATTAGTTCTAGCATAAAAGCCAACTCTTTCTTATTTTGTTGATAGTCAAGGTACGACCGTTGACTATTTTTCTAATCAGGAAACAACCCTAAATACGACCATAGAAATTTAAATTTTCAATTGTATGAATAATTAGAAGAGCATAATTCTAACCAATCAACACGCTACGAGGGTCTCTTTAAGTTAGATTATTTGTTCCCCTAACACAAAGCTAATTATGCCAATTGCTACCAGGATTAAAGCAATCTAATAATTACGGATTAAATCATTTCAATTAGCAATCGACTATAAATTCAATTCAAATATCGGGCCCTTTGATATTCGAATAACGTAATAATCATAAATATTAAAACCAAAGAACGAATAAATATCAACAAATAAAAGAAATAGTGTAATTGATTCGATCTCACAGTTTGTAGAACAAAGTCTTCAAACTATCCTCAGGCTAGAAAAAGAATTTAGCTACGCATCCTCGAGGGAAATCCGCAAGACTATTGATAACAATTGCGTATCGTTTTTTCCTCTAAAACTAACGAAAGACCAGTAGGAAGGAAAAAAGTGATGGCCGTGTCTGATACTTCAAAGAGTCCTCCCGAAATTGTTACTGGCCAACTCCTAATCAAACGGGAATTCGGCTTTCCTAATTCCTCTTGTTTCCTACTTAACCTCAATTACTAATAATAAGACATGTTCTCCAAAATAGAAAAAGGAAACTACTAAAGATAATATTCCAAATTTCCTAATCCAATACTAAGACTAATAATTAAAATTAAACTTTTCAAAATCTTCCTCAAAAAATTGCCTTGAGTTCGACTCGGATTTGGAAACCGGTCCCGAACGCGTCACCATTAAAGTAACTCTTAGAATGTTGAAAAATTGCTTCTTTTAATCACATATAAGTAGAATCTATCAACTAAAATAATATTTGACTAAAATCAAGGGAAAATAATTATAAATTGAATAACAATTTTGCACCCTATCAATTCCACCTACACCTAAATCATATTTGTCCTCAAGCATGAGAAACAACAAATCAAGCAATCAAATTCAAACAATAGCTATTACTCAGGTCTTCTATTGCCAAGACACATTTAAAACACATGTCAAACATTAGTGGTTAAGTTTCAAGAAATATCTCTCTAGTTAGTTTTTAAAACCAAGAACTCTTCCAATTTCGGGCTAATCAATCTAAGGATATAAAATATTCAACCAACATTCATCAGCAAACGGTTCAACTATTAAGCAAAATCTCAACATTAAACTCATGGATCAACAAGCTAACACAATTATTCACACACTTGCATATTTTTCACTATTTAACATCTTTTTTTCCTCATTTTTTAGGGGAAAAAACTTAGTCCTTGGTCATTCAAAATTTTTGACCCAAATTCGGACATTTGCCAAATGAAGGAGTCTAGTTACTCAATTTTATTGCTAAAGAACTACATACTCATAGTTATCGTCACTTTTTGATATGAAAGTCGATATTTGTGGTGAAAATTCCCGATTACTAAGCAACGATACTGGCGGAGTATAGCTAAACATTATTAACAATAAGTACCCAAAATAAAATTAAAAACCACACAAACCTACTTTATTTTTCAAATATGAAGAACTAAAATTAATAGATGAACCAATTTATATGAAAAATGCCAGAAAAATATTTGCAATACCTAGAAAAGCTAATCAAAATTGCAAAAAGCCACAAAAATCTCAAATATTCACCAGAGAGACACCCTTAGATTTAACTATGTCATACTTAACCCATTAGCATATAATATCTTAGCAATAGTCAAATTTGAGAATTTAGCCATTGTTGATCAAGAATAATCACAAAAATATATAAGAAATGGCAAAAATTAGATAAAATTCGACAAAGTTGAACAAAAAAATTCAACAAAAAGGCTTACACTTGCACTTTTCCAATATACTACCCGCTCACATCTAAATTTTTCATTGTCCCTAATGTAAGAAATAAAGAATAAAATACGCGATAAAAGGGACAATGAAACTTTCTTGATAATTGAGGGGGCCATGGACAGCTATGGGTAAGGGGCAAAAGACATGTGAAACTCGACATTGGCCCATCGACTATCCATTTGATGAACTTGGCCACACAGGTGAGATCCCTCGTTGAGTAGTTTCCCAAGTTGACCAACGAATTGCTGTAAGTTGTAAAGTTAATGACGGGCAGTAAGCAACGCGTGATGATGGGTGGCCGGTGAAGAAGAAAAAGAAAATGGGAGAAGGAAAGAAGAGGAAGAAAAGAAGAGAGAAAAGAAGAAGAAAAAAAGAAAGGAAAAGAAAGAGAAAAGGAAAGAAAGAAAGAAAAAAAAATCTTTTTGTCTTCTTCTTTTTTTTTTTTAACTTCCCCCTTATTGGAACAAGACGTGGGCACGTCTTGTCGGTCTGGAGTTTTCTGGTGGCGAGTTAATTTCAATTTACAACGTGCCCTCAAGACATGGGCACGTCTTGTTGCTTATCGTCTGTCAGAATTTTTTAAATCGAAACATGAGCTTTCCAGTCAATTAGGCGTGGGTACGTCATATTGAGCAATAGTCTTCTGATGGTGGAATTGGGTATTTGTGTGTTACCACGTGCCCTCAAGGCGCGGGCACATCTTGTCGGGAGGAAATCTTCTGACCCTTGAAACATCAAAAATGAAAATTAAACATACCAAATATGAAAAACTTAAGATAACATAAGGAAACTAATAATAAAAATGAACTAAAAAGTGAATTGGGTTGCCTCTCAATAAGCGCCTTTCTTTAATGTTTTTGGCTAGACATTGCCATTATTATTCACGGAGGATAAAATCTTGTAATTCATTTCAGTGCTTCATCCTCTATGCAATCCTGATAACTCTCGTAAATAGAATGATCTTTAAGCACACGAGTTGTTTTCTTCCATTGACTAGTAGATGGTGCCAAATAGTTAAATAGTGACTTTAATTCTTCACTTGCTTCTCCATCATGAGCACTTATCGATTCATGATATTTGGCCATCACAACTCCTAATTTATTCCTGCCATGAGACTCAAAAACTTCTGGTATAATAAAATCAATCTCACTAATAGAAATCACAGAATAAGAGTCAGGGTAATATTAGTTAGAAAATGGAAAAGGTGTCACCATATTTGGGAATTGCTCACTGGATTCATTCACTTGAACGATTAGAGATTGGGGTCTTATTTCTTCATTTTCAACTGCATCTTTAGATTCTTCTTCTTGAAACTCTTGCAGTTCCTCATCACTTGTCAAATTAATTGCATTATTATCTTCCTCAAGGTTGATAATAGTCTGTGAGGGCCTTGCTTCACAAATTTGAGAAGTCAATTGCATTATTCTAGATGTCAATAGACATATTTGATCCATTGGGTCACGAATGCTCACTGTAGATGCAAATAGATGCGTTTGATCCTCTATCTTTCTAATTCTTATTTGTGTCTCCTATTGAAAATGATATATCATTTTTTTAAGAGACATATCTGATGTAGATAATGGTTGTTAACGTATTCCATCCTTCGTCCCTCTACTTCTCATTTGTGTCTCCTATTTAAATCGATATGTATTAGCAGTTAGTAATTCCATCATTTTTTCAAAAGACATACCTGATTTAGATAATGGTTGTTGATGCATTCCATCCTCAGTGCCTCTACCTCTCATTTGTGTCTCCTGTTCAAATCGATATGTATTAGCAGTTAGTAATTCCATCATTTTTTCAAGAGACATACCTGACATGGATGATGGTTTTGAGACTCTTGCTATTGATATTGATGTTGAAAATCGATTGGATTTGTTGCATAATTAAAGTTAGAGTTGTCCCACCATCCTTGATCATACCCATTTGAATAAGGGCCATACCACGTTTAAGATTAGGGTGAAAAATCTCCAAAAGTATTGATTGGGCCACTCAGGTCATTTTGAAATACGGGGCATATGCCGGTTGAATGATTTGAGGCATAACAAATTTCACAAGTTACAACAGCCAATTGATCATTAGAAAAAATACGAGCCTCATTCCCCCTTCTTGGAATAAAATCCAGTTTATCACAAAAATATGAAATGTCAGTAGCCATAAACTATAAAAAAAGAATAAGAGAAAATAAAAAATAAAAACAAGATGAACTCAAAAAGAAACAAATTAATCAGGCACCAGTCCCTGGCAACGGCGCCAAAAATTGATAGGTGTCGAACCCGTACAATAATAAATACCTACTCAAGAAAAAATATAATTTTGTATATAGCGGTGAGTAGGGTCGAATTTTTAGGGATTGGGAAAATTCGTTTCCTCTTGAGTTCAAAGTATGGGAGGATTTTGGAGATACTAGAAATTAACCAACTAAATTCAGCAAAATCAAAATAACACAAATAAAGTAAAATTGAATCAATAATAGCAAAACTCTAGCCAGAGGAATAATTATTAGACAAAGTTCATAAAAAGATCATAGATGCAAGGATGAATTCAATTATTTATTGATAAATTAGTTCTAGCATGAAAGTCAACTCTTCCTTATTTTGTCGATAGTCAAGGTACGACTATTGACTATTTCTCTAATCAGAAAACAACCCTAGGTACGACCATAGAAATTTAATTTTCCAATTGCATGAATAATTAGAAGAGCCTAATTCTAACCAATGAACAAGCTACGAGGGTCTCTTTAAGTTAGATTATTTGTTCTCCTAACACAAACCTAATTATGCCAGTTGCTACCAGGATTAAAGCAATCTAACAATTACGGATTAAATCGTTTCAATTAGCAATCGACTATCAAGTCGATTCAAATACCGGGCCCTTTGATAATCAAATAACATAATAATCATGAATATTAAAACCAAAGAACGAATAAATACCAACAAATAAAAGAAACAGTGTAATTGATTCAATCTCACAGTTTGTAGAACAAAATCTTCAAGCTATCCTCAGACTAGAAAAAGAATTTAGTTATGCATCCTCAAGGGAAATCTGCAAGACTCCATTGATAACAATTGCGTATCGTTTTTTCCTCTAAAACTAACAAAAGACCAACAGGAAGGAAAAAAGTGACGGCCGTGTCTGATACTTCAAAGACTCCTCCCGAAATTGTTGCTGGTCAACTCCTAATCAATGGGAATCCAGCTTTCCTAATTCCTCTTGTTTTGTACTTAATCTCAACTATTAATAATAAGACATGTTCCGCAAAATAGAAAAAGGAAACTGCTAAAGATAATATTCCAAGAGTCCTAATTCAATACTAAGACTAATAATGAAAATTAAAGTTTTCAAAATCTTCCTTTAAAAACTGCCTTGAGTTCGACTCGAACTTGGAAACCGGCCCCGAACGCGTCACAATCAAAGTAACTCTTAGAATGTTGAAAAATTGCTCCTTTTAATCACGTCTCACATAATTCCCTACAATTAGCACAATTAACCAAATATAAGTAGAATTTATCAATTAAAATAATATTTGGCTAAAATCAAGGAAAAATAATTATAATTTGAATAACAATTTTGCACCCTATCAATATATATATATAGAAAGGTTGAAAAAGAAATATGGGTTACAAGGGTGGGCGGAGAAAGGGAAGAAAAAAAAAAGGGAATTGCAGGGGTATGATAGAGATGACAAAAAAAAAAAAAATAGGGAGAGTGGCACCATGGTAGAAAGTACAAAGGTCCTAGGAGGTAGTTAATAGCCAGCCCATAGGTAAGAAAGAGATGACGGAAAGGATGGTGGTTTTAATAATTTGAAAAATCTAAAAACAAATATTACAAAGAATTTTTTTTTAAATCTATGTTAAAGTTTATGAAAATTACTAATCTAAATGCGGTCAACAATTTTAGGGTCACAAGATAGGAGAAAGAATTTTTTTTCAAAAAAATTGAAGAAAATAAATTGGTTAAAATTTATATTTTTTATATTATAAGTTTTGATATATGGGTATAACATAATATCATTCATCAGATATTCATAAATAGTTTTTTTTTTAAGAAATCCTTTTCACCTTAGCACTCAACCTAACCTTCTCCTTAAATGGGTTAACAATTTCTCTATCATGTAAATCATTATAAATTAAATTATTTTATTCAAATTGTCTTCAGCTATTGACAGACAATAAGTAAGCAAGTTTTGGCTTCAACTTATTTAGGATATTAAAATTATGAAAGTTCATTTTGCGCTCATAAAATAATTTTTTTTCAATATGTCAAGCATATACTTCTTTTGAAATTTTTGGTCCTTTTATATATTTATTTTATCCTGTACCACAATATATAAATATATATAATATTATTTTGTATTGAAATATTAACTCGCACATAGCACAGTCAAAATGCTAGTTATTTTGAACATGGCAAGCTCTCTATTAGAGACCTTACACTCATACTACATAAATGGATTAAAATCCTTTATAGGTTAGTTCACTCGCCAGGGGTAAAATAAGAAGAAAGAAAAATTTATTTGATGTATCCTGCAGATCTGAATCTCTAATAGTCTGAGGTAATAGTGGTATGGTACTATTATAAAAGTCGGAAGTTGAGTGGTTTCTATTGTTTTCGATTTACCTAGTTCTGCTCCCAATTTTACGGTAATAATTTGTACTTCTATTCATTTATTACTGCCTGAAATTTCCTTTTTTTTGTTGACAAAACCAGTATTGTCTTGGAAAAAAAAGAAAAAAAAGGAAAATTAAGTATAGAGATACTGCCTTTAAAAATTTTAGAAGGAAAAGTTAAACACAAAGGTTGGATTACATTGTGTAGGCCAACTGAGTGCCCAATCTATATCTATATGTATTGTGGCTTTTTATTACAAGGATCCATATGTCTCCACAATCCCAATTCCTTTTGCCTAGAATTTTAGATTTATTTTAATTCATAAATATTTGGTCTCCCAATTTTTGCTACGATCAATTCATTTGAAATTGTTAGTTACTAGCCACGTAACTTCTCGTGATCTCACGATTTTAATTACTATGCATGTTTAGGTGACATTTATCCTTTTTCACTATTTCAAATTTACGTGACTCTTATCCACTAACCTGCCAAAATCCACAACTGACGATTACCTATCATGTCTTTTCACTTTGTTCCCTTACCAATTTTATTCTCATTCGTGGTCCACCCAAATAAGAAAAAAAGGGAGAAAAAAACACTGCATATCATAGCCTGACCATGAAGGAAACCCATCTAAATGTCAATCAATTTACTATTATGAAATTCCTTATCACATATGCCATATTGAAAAATCTCAGGTCCAGATAATCATGTAAAAAGCTAGTTCAAGTTCCCAGAGCTGTGGGGGAGATGGTTTGGTTTGGAAGTAATTCATTGTATAGGCACCCTTCTATTTGTTATTCATAGGTAGTTGAAGAATATTTTAAAATTTTAAGGCCACAATAGAAAATGTAAGAGAGAATATTTATGTAAAATATCCAAAATGACAGGCTGCAGTCTGGTCGCAAACTAAATTTGATTTGAGAGTAGAGGGAATAGGTTGTGTGGAAAAAAGGAAGGGGAAAGAGATGAGGGGTTGTCTCTAAGGTTGATGAAGAAAAGGGTATTGATATGTGGGCATTTTGAGTATTTTGGCGTGTTTTCTTATGAATAGTATTCGAATATTTTTTTAGTGTTTTTGGGAGGGTACTATAGATATGTTTCATTCAAAAACAACTTTAAAATTAATTAACCATCATGCTAATGAAACCTTCATTTGCACAAAATGCAAATTATCATAATAGAATAAGAGCAGTACATTTTTGCAAAATCAGTCACTAATTGTTGCATTTGAATTAAATTTGATTTATTTTTAATATTCTAAACTTTATGCTTTGGGTTTGACTTAAATATCTTTCATCGGTTATTAATACACAGGTCTAGGATTGTTTTTGTATATATTTTTTATGGATCGAATTATTTTGTGCATAATATTATTGGATATTATCTATAATAGATAAATAAAATTTGACTTGAAATTACCCATATAATTAAACCTACATAAATTTTTCTTAATTTTTAGGGATTGGAACATGCAACCTATGGTTAAAAATTAACCTGATGTTGAAAATAATTAACACACTCTACTGAGCCAATTTTTATATCTTTTCTTGGTATATATAATTCATTTTCATAAATTTGGACAGAAAAAAATACTTCTTAAAAACTTTTTAGATTTTAATTTCATGTAACAAAATAAATTTTTGTTATCATTATAGTTTAAATGTAAACCCGTGCATAACACATTAGCACGAGTCAGAATACTAATTATGAACGTAATTAGGGATGGCCGATGGCAACTAATTTCACTGTATCTCCTTCGTCTTGTTGCCCACTTCCCTCCCCCACTGGCCCCAAAAAAAAAAAAAAAACTGTAGCCCAAGACAAAGGTAGGGGTTTGAAGTCAGAACTAGGCTTGCTGACGACTCGAGCTGCTCGTGAGCAGCTCGCGAGCAGTTCGAGTCAAAGCTCGGCTCGAGCTTGGTCAACACGAGCTCGAGCCATTCGTTAATACGAACGAGGCGAGCTCGAGCCTTCGTTTCTTAGGCTCGATAGCTCGACGAGCCGCTCGTTAGGCTCGAGTAAATGTAAAATTACAAAAATATCCCTGAATCAATTAAAATTTACAAACTTATTCTGTTTCTCACTTCCTCTATTAGGTTACATAATTTTCCTTCCTCACTTTCTCCTCCGCCGACTGTCCCAGCTGCCAAACTCCTAATTCGTACTTCCGCCATCGCCATCTCTGCTAGCTCCACCTCCACCACTTCCGCCAGCACCTCAGCAACCTCCAAGCTTTCTCTGCCGACTGTCCCAAGTCCCAAGTCCCAAACTCCCAATTCCCACTTCCGCCACTGCCATCTCTGCTAGCTCTATCTCCACCACTTCCGCCAGCTCCACTTCAGTAACCTCCAAGCCGCGCAAGAAGCTAAGTTTCTTTGCTTTCTTTCGTCACAAAAAATGAAAAAGTCAAAGTACCAGACCTGTGCAGGGCTTCGTCCTTCAATAGCGGAGAAAAGGGCCAAAGGCCCAAAGCTCTGCTTTGTCTCACCACCTGGAGATACGTCTTCATCCGGTCTCAGATGCGCCATTTCCCATTACCAGTGTCAGCCTGTTAGCACTTTACTTTCCATCTTTTCTCGCACAAGGCTGACTAACTGCCTTTCCCCGTTTTTACCAATGGATTTCAACTGCTAATATCTGCTTCTGCATGAAGGATGCTTATCTGCTCCCTGTAGATCAGAAAGGATTTGATGTGCTAAGAAAAGTTCTAGTTCGGGGTGGGGCTGATGGCTCTCGTGAATATGAGTGGAAGGAATTTAGAATCATCTTCAAAGAAGTTAGGCAAACCCAAGAAGTGGCAGACAAACATTTGTAGTAGTGGCAGATAAATCAAGTAGTGGACTATTTTTGGCTGGACTGATTCAATGGACTGGTTTCACGTGTTACAAGCTCGAGTTCCTACAGAGCTAAATTCGAGCCGCTCGCGAGCCGATCTCGAACAAGGCTCGTGAGTCGATCTCGAACTTGTCTTTTTCTAAATCGAGCTGAGCTCAAGCTTCATTTTACGAGCTCGACGAGTTCAAGCTCGAACTCGAGCTCGCATAATAAATAAGCCTAACTCGACTCGATAATTTTAAAACTCGACTCGGTTCGGCTCGTTTGCACCCCTAGTCAGAACAGACTATGCACGATCCTTCTACACGTTTGGCGGTAGTGGTGCCTTATATTTTGGTCCAAGACTATTCATTTGTAGCAGCCAACTCGTCTTATGGGAATTAACCACCAAACAAAGCATACGGGGTAATCCCGGTTCCTTACATCTGCAGTTAAATCCAGACTGTATCTACTGCTCTTCCTCAACAAAAATTGTTTTAAATGCCAAAAATTTTACATTTCACGCTCTTCTAGCTCGCCAAAACTTCAATGAAAGGAAGCGTCTTGAAAATGTGTACATAACATTAGCAGTATTTGGAATTATGGCCACATCTCTAACATCTGTAAACCAAGTTGTTAAAGAGAGTGCCCATACATTAGCAGTTGCTACTACCTCCTTACTATATCTTACAAGAGTTCAAGCAGTTCAAAGTTTGAAAAGAATTTTCAACAAAAATTACTTGAGTACTTATGTGAGTGTTTATTGAGCACAATTGGCATCCAAACTTAGCGAGAAAGTTGTACTTTTCTTGCTAAGATGGGGAACGTGCAACTTTGCAACAAGTGATCAATTACTCATTTACTCTGCAATTTATTTATCTTCTTTTGATTTCTGGTGTCATGTGCAACATCAGTTGTATTAAACCTTAACTAATAATATTTTCTTGTTACAGAAATTAACGAGGAGTATCATAAACAAAGATTCCAAACAATTCTCTCCATCATACAAACATTGGACCGATACATTGAATTGACATTATACATTATGTCCTATAATTCCAGTTTCCAGCAAAAGGGAAATAAGATCAACAAGCAAGACGCTGAGGATTATGGCATTCAGAGGTTAATCAGTCATTGGTTTCAAGAAATGGATAGTCAGTGTAGCCAACAACAGGATCAGATGTATAGAAAGTGTCTCTATGGTACTTGTTCAGAGAAGCATTTAACTCGAATCTTTTGGGCAAATCTGGATTGGCCAAGAACAAGCGTCCATATGCAACAAGATCAGCCCGATTTTCGGCCAGAGCTCTGTCGCCGTCTTCCCTATTATAACCACCAGCAGCAATGAAAGTACCGTTGAATGCCTTTCTCATCGGCATAAGACTATCTGCAGATTCTGATTTTTCTCCAAGAGTTTTCATCCTCGGCTCAACCATGTGGCAATAAAGAATTTTGTGCTTGTTCAAGGCTTCCGCAATATAAAGGCCTAGAGCTTTTGGATTTGAATCGCCTGCTTCATTGTAATTTGCAAAAGGGGAAAGCCTTAATCCGACTCTATGAGATCCTATTGCATCTGAAACAGCTTCAACTATTTCTAAAGCAAATCTGCAACGGTTCTCCAAGGAGCCTCCATATTTGTCTGTTCGATCATTGATTTGGTCTTTCAAGAACTGGTCTATTAGAAAACCATGAGCACCATGGATCTCTACCCCATCAAAACCTGCAAATTTTTACACAACACATAGTTAGGGAAATGAACCAGCTTCCTTTCTGTACCTCCAATTGTCCCTTTCTTTCTTCAGATCGAAATTAGATGCCGTACCTGCTTTTTTCTCACTAAACTATGTACATGACTAACTTTACTAGAACAAGAAACAAAAATGTGCAAGTTCACATGAAAAGCAATAACGCTGGAGACAGTACTAAAGGAAAATCAAGTTTACCTCAACCGGAAAGATGCTTGGCAAAGAAGAACAAGTGTTTCAGGTTTGGTGTTCTTTGTCTCAAATGCTTGGTAAATTTCTGAACATCAAACTGTTGCTTCTTTTCCCCCAAAGAAAACAAACTTCTATTTTTTTGGTATTCTTTTATTTTTTCTTCTTTCCAATTCCCTTTGGAGTTTAAACTAATTAATCACAAGCATACATTGAATTTACAGCATATATGATTAACAATTTGACATGAGTTGAGTATTGGACGTCACTAAGAAAGACTCAAATGCTGTAGATTTCATGAAGTTCTTTCTATCCTAACAAAAAACCGTACCTGCTTCAATGGCATTAATAGCAGCAAGCCTGAAATCGTTGACAATCCCAGGAATTTCTTCTGTCTTCAAACGTCTTGGGGGTGAATATTTTGGGGCATCAAAACCTTCGGGAGTTAATGGTTTGTCTGTCGACGAGATTGGGGCTTGTCCATTGGGTTGAGAGCCTGTAAATGGGAGCTTTACAGTGACTAATTTCCAATTTAAACACAGGACTAGAAACCAAAGAAAATTTTTGCTTCCTGGTGCACGATGATTATCAAGAAAAGTCGCAGTTAAATTTATCTATATTTTTTTCTCTCTGTTTGATGATTTTCCCTTGCCTAATTCCAACATGCAAAAACATGAAACTGATTAGCTTGAGAAGAATGAGAGAAGAAGTTACCAGAAACCCTTCCCACATGAGCAATTTGGCAAAAGATAATACCGCCTTTTGCATGAACTGCATCTACTATGGGTTTCCAAGCCTCAACTTGTTCCTTTGTCCATATGCCAGGTGCAAATGGAAACCTTCAAGCATAACATAATATTTGGCAAAATTTTAAACCAAAAAAAAAAAAAAAGAAATGTCAGAATTCGACAGTTCTGCTACCTGAACTTCTCTATTGAGCGCTTTGGTACCTAAAATTTTTCTTTCTTGCTACTCCATTATTAATTTATTGCTAAATATGTATTCTTGAATTTGAATAAGAGTTTAGGATGCAAAATAACATTAATCTTTTGTGGCATAGACGTTAAGAGCAGGGTCTTGCATAAGAATTGCTGCTAAAATTACCCTATGAGCGATGTGTCAGAAACTCCTGTGGCTTCACTTATGAGAAGACCTCCTTTGGAGGTTCTCTGAGAGTAATATAATACTGCATGTGGTTGTGGTAAATTGCCATAACTTCTTTGCCTTGTCATTGGTGCCAAAACAATTCTGTATATAATTGACAAAGATAGTGGATAAATATCATAATTAGCCGTCAAATAGTACTAATATTTTCCAATGAAATCAAACTTCCGTAGAAAGAAGAGATTACAAGGAAAATTAATGAGTCCTTTATGAGTAAATCCGCCAACTGGGGCACCTACACTACAAAGTTGCGATCGGGACAAAGAAAATAAAGAGGAAGGACCAAGGATTGAATGCAGAGAAGAGGATTTACCTATGAAATAGCTTAAAATTGCCCAGCTTATACGGGGTCAGTAAACGGATTGGTTGCTGAGATTGTTCCTTCTCTTGCCCATCTTCCACCTTCTTTACCATTTCTAGATTTTCTTATCAATGCAACTAATGAACGAAAACTTTTTTTAACTTATGCTGAGAAGTTTGTGATACAGAGAAGTTTAACGCAGTAGCATCTGGTTTCAGTTATTTATATAGTTGAAGCAAAGATTTGTACAATACGTAGGTCATGAGTGATGCAAAAATTTGCATATGATAGCCGCTATGAATTCTAGTTTGACCGTTCTTGCATTTTATAGAGTTCAATTTCCTTCCTCTTTCGTGTGTAACAGTAATATTGAAAACTTGAACAAGTATAAAGTAACAATACACTAAGCCGGAAAGGTTAAAAAAAAAAGGCTTTGCTTAATGAAATTTGCATTTTTGTTTGGTACCATGGTACTAAAACCTGAAAAATTTGGTTTGTTTACCGGGCATTTGAAACTTCTATTTACTTGATGAGCGTGATATGTGACAGTAAATTACTCGTATCTGCTCAATGATTTATTGGCATAAATGCTTTTTTCATTTTTTGAGGATTGACATCTCATCTGTGTTTTTCTAATTCCTTTTTCAAATTTGCAGCACCAAAAACCAAACCAAGAAAAAAAAAAGAAAGAAAGAAAGAAGGAGGGGAAAAAATTTAAGTAATAAAATGACATGACGTGATCAGTGATTCCAAAAGTCTACAAAAGTTGTCCATTCTGCTAGTATTCTGCTCCGCGTTGTTTTTTATTCCCATCCCACAGATTTGGAGTCAAACAAAGCGTACTAAGACCGTAACATCTTACATCATCGAACGACTGGCTGCGTGTGAGAAGTTGCGCCGCCGCAACAGCCTCCGTATTGGGTTTGCGGCCGCCACAGCCCAAAGGAGTTGTTGTGGCTGTAGGGACTAACTCCCAGTTTGTATTGTAAGTATTTTTTAGAGGATTTTGAAGGAGTATTGTTGTAACGTTTTTTTTCAAGATTGATACAAGTAACGTAAAAAAGTGATCAAAAAATATGTAAAAGTAATATTTATGGTAAAGTCGCTTAGAGTGTAAATGTTTTATTTTTTTTAGTCATATATATCATTCAACAAAATTTTTCCAAGAGAAAAAGAATTACTCTTTATTATCTCTTTGACTTATAATTTGATTAGTTATATATATATATATATATATGAGAAATCCTTTGGTTTAGAAGAGATGCGCAAAAAATCAAAAAGGGCATAGAGCTTTCAAGATATATGATGGCAAAGTAAATTCATTGTCGGAACCTAAGTAGCAATGGCTTATACTTGGATAAACGCAATTTTTAAAGATTTAAAGATTTAAACTGTGTCACACAACTTGGTCAAATTGGTGTTCAGCAACAAAAGTGGAAAATCATTGAACTCGCAATCATTCAAATTTTGACTTCCCTTTCTCTTTCATAGTTGCTTATTATCACGATGTATAAGTCCAGGTTCATGCCACCCTTCCGGTCAAAACAACTATGTAGGATTTTGGTCAAAACCCACTCAATCGTAGGTGTCAAAACAACTTGCAGTAAATAATTGGTCGAACAAATAGTTTTACATATGTAAAACATATCTTACTTTATAACCTATGTTATTGTCAGCCAATCACATCTACGCATGAATATCTCGACCATAAAAGAAGTAAAATGTTCATTTTTCCTTCTGTGTGCATATGTGGCTTTTATTTAATTTTGCACTCATTCATTTCACATTTTTTTTTTCGAATTGTAACCATCAATTTCTTCAAAAAAAAAAAAAAAACTGTAACCATCAATTCCTCATACCAATCATTGTCCTATCCACAGTCCGTATTCCACAAATCTTAATCCCTAATAATCTAATCCTACCCATAATCCTATTCTATAAATTTCACTTGCTAACTGGGTTTTAGTTTCTAGTTTCTACAGAACTAAGCATTAAGTAAGAGCACATGCAAGTATGCTAAGTCACCAAAAGAAAGGACTGTAACATATTGTTTTACTGCTGAATCAGCTAGTTGCTGCAAGAAATAAGAGGTCGACAATGTGATATTTCTGAACTTCCTTCCGCAGAAAGTAAAAACACTGTGTATCATAGCCTGATCATGAAGGAAATCCATGTAAATGTCAATCAATTTACTGTTATGAAATTCCTAATCAGATATGTCATATAGGAAGCTCTCAGGTCCAGATAATCAAGCAAAATACCAGTTCAAGTTCCCAGCCAAGGCAAGATGGTTTGGTTTGGAAGCAATTCATTGTATAGCTACCGTTCTATTTGTTATTCATAGGTAGTTTAAGAATATTTTGAAATTTTAAGGTCACAATAGGAAATGTAAGAGAGGATATTTATGTAAAATATCTAAAATGACAGAAAAAAATATCCAAAATGACAGACTGCAATCTGGTCGCAAACTAAATTTGGCTTGAGAGTAGAGGGAATAGGTTGTGTGGAAAAAAGGAAGGGGAAAGAGACGAAAGGTTGTGTGTATGGTTGATGAAGAAAAGAGTAGTGATCTGTGGGCATTTTGAGTACTTTGCTGTGTTTTCCTATGGATAGTATTTGAATTTCTTTTTTTTTTTTTTAGTGTTTTGGGAAGGGTTACTATAGATATGTTTCATTCAAAAACAACTTTAAGTTGATTAACCATCATGCTAAATGAAACCTTCATTTGCACAAAATGCAAATTATCACAATAGCATAAGAGTAGTACGTTTTTGCAAAATCAGTCACTAATTGTTGCATTTGAATTAAATTTGATTTTTTTAATATTCTAAACTTTATGCTTTGGGTTTGACTTAAATATCTTTCATCGGTTATTAATACACGGCTAGGATTGCTTTTGTATATATTTTTTATGGATCGAATTATTTTTCTTATGACCCCGTAGTACCTTTTTATTTTGAGGGATTGGAACATGCAACCTATAGTTAAAAATTAACCTGATGTTGAAAATAATTAAAACATTCTACTAAACCAATTTTTATATCTTTTCTTGGTATATAATTCATTTTCATAAATTTGGACAGAAAAAAATACTTCTTAAAAACTTTTTAGATTTTAATTTCATGTAACAAAAATAAATTTTTGGTATCTTTATAGTTAAACTCGTGCATAATACTAGTTGGGTACGTAATTAAGGACGGTTGATGGTAACTAATTTCACAATATATTCCTCGTCTTGTTTCCACTTCTGAAGTCACCTCCCTCCCCCATTAGCCCAAAGAAAAACTGTAGCCCAAGACACAGGTAAGGGCTAGAAGTCAGAACCTATGTTTTCAGGCCCAGACCATGTATCGACTCGGCCAAGCTCCAGGATCAAGGGTTAATGGATTCGATCAAGTTCGATCAGGGTCGAATCGATGATGTCAAAAATACAAATTACTTAAAAATTAAATATTGTATGTAAAATATCTAAGAGCATGTTAATATCAATAAAGGTATATTTATATATATTTGATGTTTCAAATGTATTTAACAAGAAAATATAAAGAAATTAGAACGATCAAGTAGCAATTTATATTATTCAATGAATATTAACAAATTTAGAATTACAATTATGGATTTGATTGAAAAATAATACCAAAATTTAGGACAACATTTATAAAGTATGAAATATTTGAGATATATTAATAATTTTTAACAATTTAGGAGTCAAAACATAATATTGAAAATGCTTTGACCCCACATCACACTTTTCCATTTCTTCCTCTACTCCGGCTGCATTCCATAGAGCACAACTACTTGATTTTCAACATTCTCTTCCTCCTAGCTCATTCCATTCTGCAACTCCTGTCTTCTTCTTCTTCTCCTTCTTCTTTTTTAAATTTCATTTTCATTCTTATTTTGTTAGTTATTTATTCTCAAACTCAAGAAATATCAAGTTTTCATCTGTTTTCTTCAAACTTTTCTCTTCTCCGCTCCCTTTTTGCATTTTTTGGGTATTTTCTTCTTTTGAATACGAGATCTAAGATTAGATTTTGTTTAAAAGAAAGGTTAAAGCATTGATTTTTTATGGTTGAATTGAAATGAATGAGTGAAAATGGATTTGCAGAGGAGTGGAGAGCTCACAAGGATTTGGAATTCGAGGTAAAGGGAAAAAATTCAACAAAAAGGAAATATAAGAAAACCCAATTTTTACCAATTCTTCCGGTTTCCGGTCAAATCCAATTTTAACCAGATTTGACCGAGTTTCTACCAACACAAGTTTTTAAGATAACTCGAACCGAACACTTGACCGATTCTCGATTCGATCAGTGGACCGGCCGATCCGGTTCGAGTTTAAAAATATAGGTCCATGCACGATCCTTCTACACGTTTGGTGGTAGTGGTGCCTTATTTTTGGTCCAAGACTATTCATTTGTAGCAGCCATCTCGTCTTATGGGAATTAACCACCAAACAAAGCAAAACGGTGTAATCTCGGTTCCTTGCACCTGCAGTTAAAATCCAAAGTGTATCTATACTTTTCTTGTTAAGATGGTGTACGTGCAACTTTGCAACTAGTGATGAATTACTCATTTACTCTGCAATTTATTCATCTTCTTTTGATTTCTGGTGTCATGTGCAACATCAGTTGTATTAATCCTTAACTAATAATATTTTCTTGTTACAGAAATTAACGAGGAGTATCATAAACAAAGATTCCAAACAATTCTCTCCATCATACAAACATTGGACCGATACATTGAATTGACATTATACATTATGTCCTATAATTTCCAGTTCCAGCAAAAGGGAAATAAGATCAACAAGCAAGACACTGAGGATTATTGCATTCAGAGGTCAATCAATCATTGGTTTCAAGAAATGGATAGTCAGTGTAGCCAACAACAGGATCAGATGTATAGAAAGTGTCTCTATGGTACTTGTTCAGAGAAGCATTTAACTCGAATCTTCTGGGCAAATCTGGATTGGCCAAGAACAAGCGTCCATATGCAACAAGATCAGCCTGATTTTCGGCCACAGCTCTGTCGCCATCTTCCCTATCATAACCGCCAGCAGCGATGAAAGTACCGTTGAATGCCTTTCTCATCGGCATAAGACTATCTGCAGATTCCGATTTTTCTCCAAGAGTTTTCATCCTCGGCTCAACCATGTGGCAATAAAGAATTTTGTGCTTGTTCAAGGCTTCCACAATATAAAGGCCTAGAGCTCTTGGATTTGAATCGCCTGCTTCATTGTAATTTGCAAAAGGGGAAAGCCTTAATCCTACTCTATGAGATCCTATTGCATCTGAAACAGCTTCAACTATTTCTAAAGCAAATCTGCAACGGTTCTCCAAGGAGCCTCCATATTCGTCTGTTCGATCATTGATTTGGTCTTTCAAGAACTGGTCTATTAGAAAACCATGAGCACCATGGATCTCTACCCCATCAAAACCTGCAAATTTTAACACAACACATGTAGTTAGGGAAATGAACCAGCTTCCTTTCTCTATCTCCAATTGTCCCTTTCTTTCTTCAGATCGAAATCAGATGCTGTACCTGCTTTTTTTCTCACTAGAACTATGTACACAGTGACGGAGCCAGGATTTTTTGCATCGGGTCCAAAATTTTTTCAAACAAAATTACCTTAATATGTTATGTTCAAAATAATTTTCATTTATTTAAATATATGATATTTAAAATATCAAATATTAACTTTAATTATAAAGGTATGTCTATTTTATAAATATATAACATAGTCATAACTAAAATTAAAACAAGAAATAACATTTGATTAAATATCTTATAATATCACAAACCACCTAAGTTGCACATTATGAGAAGATGCTCCAAAATGTCACTTGTGCAAAAACAAAAATATAACTATGCAATATAAATATAACTATTTTCTAATAAAAAAAGATAAAAGTTATGTTAACATATCTTGAAATTTTATCCTCTTTTATTAAAAGTAAATTGAGTTTTACGTTCTTTCATAGAACTAAATTCATGTATAATTGAATCAATGCTAAATTTTTGAACAACTTCCTTTTTTATGTACATTGTTAGACAATCATTCAAGAAATTATCATTTATCTTGTTTTGGAGTTTTGTTTTGATTATCTTCATAATTGAAATGTCCATTCTATAGACTATAGAATGGAGCCAGAATTTTTTCCTTGGGAGGGGAGGGGGCAAAATTTTTTTTGAACAATATTATCTTCATATGTTATGTTCAAAATAATTTTCATCTATTTAAATATATGACATCTTAAAATATCAAATATTAACTTTAATTATAAAGGTATGTCTATTTCATAAATATGCAGCATAGTCATAACAAAATTAGGACAAGAAATAACCTTTGATTAAATATCTTATAACATCACAAACTACCCAAATTGTACACTATGAGAAGATGCTCCAATATGTCACTTATGTAAAAGAAAAAGATAACTATGCAATATAAATATAGCTATTTCAATTAATAAAAGATAAAAGTTATGTTAGCATATCTTGATATTTCAACCTCTTTTCTTAAAAGTAAATTGAGTTTTATGTTCTTTCATAGAACTAAATTCATCTATAATTGAATCAGTACTAAATTTTTGAACAACTTCTTTTTTTTATGTACATTGTTAGACAATCATTCAAGAAATTATCTTTTATCTTGTTTTGAAACTTTGTTTTGATTATATTCATAATTGAAAATGCCCGTTCTATAGTTGCAGTTGACACAGGAAGAGTGAGAATAAAAAAAATCAAGATCACTCAATTTCTTATCTTCAGCAAGCCTTCAAGTAATTATTTGTATATTTGTATATAAGTCAACAAGAGGATAGATCACTAATTTTAAATTTTTTATCAATTAGGCTAAGTTGTATATTTGTATATGGACCAATAAAGTAATTATTTTTGGTTTAGCCCATTGATAATTACGAATTGATTCTTTTATTATAATATATCAAATTGGGTTAATATACTATGGATCATCAAATTATATGTTTAATTTTTTGAACGTTAAATAATTAGCACAATAAAAACTAAATAACTTTTTTTCAAGAAAAAAATTAAATCAAAGGTGACTAATTCGTACACACACAAATATATATATGTATATATAAACTCTCATAATATAAACTAAAATTATAAAAAATTAGGAGGAGCCAACTTTGTCTTATACATATATTTACATATTATGAATTAAAATTTTTAAAACTGGGCCCCCCTCAGCCCCCCTTGCTCCGTCATTGTATGTACATGACTAACTTTACTAGAACAAGAAACAAAAATATGCAAGTTCACATGAGAAGCAATAACGCTGGAGACAGTACTAAAGCAAAATCAAGTTTACCTCAACCGGAAAAATGCTTGGCAGAGAAGAACAAGTGTTTCGGGTTTGGTGTTCTTTGTCTCAACTCTCAAATGCTTGGTAAATTTCTGAACATCAAACTATTGCTTCTTTTCCCCCAAAGAAAACAAACTTTTATTTTTCTTCTTTCCAATTCCCTTTAGAGTTTAAACTAATTAATCACAAGCATACATTGAATTTGCAGTGTATATGATTAACAATTTGACATGAGTTAAATATTGGACGTCACTAAGAAAGACTCAAATGCTGTAGATTTCATGAAGTTCTTTCTATCCTAACAAAAAACCGTACCTGCTTCAATGGCATTAATAGCAGCAAGCCTGAAATCGTTGACAATCCCAGGAATTTCTTCTGTCTTTAAACGTCTTGGGGGTGAATATTTGGGGCATCAAAACCTTCGGGAGTTAATGGTTTGTCTGTCGACGAGATTGGAGCTTGTCCATTGGGCTGAGAGCCTGTAAATGGGAGCTTCACAGTGACTAGTTTCCAATTTTAAACACTGGACAAGAAACCAAAGAAAATTTTTGTTTCCTGGTGCCAGGATGATTATCAAGATAGGTCGCAGTTAAACTTATCTATATATTTTTTTTCTCTCTGTTTGATGATTTTCCCTTTTATAATTCCAACATGCAATAACATGAAACTAATTAGCTTGAGAAAGAATGAGAGAAGTTACCAGAACTAGAAACCCTTCCCACATGAAAAATTTGGCAAAAGATAATACCCGCCTTTTGCATGAACTGCATCTACTATGGGTTTCCAAGCCTCAACTTGTTCCTTTGTCCATATGCCAGGTGAAAATGGAAACCTTCAAGCATAACATAATATTTGGCAAAATTTTAAACCAATAAAACAAAGAAATGTCAGAATTTGACAGTTTTGCTACCTGAACTTCTTTATTGAGCGCTTTGGTACCTAAAATTTTTCTTTCTTCCTACTCCATTATTAATTTATTGCTAAATATGTATTCTTGAATTTAAATAAGAGTTTAGGATGCCAAAATAACATTAATCTTTTGTGGTATAGACGTTAAGAGCAGGGTCTTGCATAAGAATTTGCTGCTAAAATTACCCTATGAGCGATGTGTCAGAAACTCCTGCGGCTTCAGTTATGATAAGACCACCTTTGGAGGTTCTCTGAGAGTAATATAATACTGCATGTGGTTGTGGTAAATTGCCATAACATCTTTGCCTTGCCATTGGTGCCAAAAATTCTGTATATAATTGACAAAGATAGTGGATAAATGTCATAAATTAGCCTTCAAATTAGAAAACAGTACTAATACTTTCCAATGAGATCAAACATGTATAAAAAAGGAGTTTACAAGGAAAATTAATGAGTACTTATGAATAAATTCGCCAAATGGGCACCTACACTACAAAGTTTCAGTCGTGACAAAGAAAGATAAAAGGAAGGACCAAGGAATGAATGCGGAGAAGCGGATGTACCTATGAAATAGCTGAAAATTGCCCAGCTTATATGGGGTCAGCAAAGGGATTGGTTGCTGAGATTGTTCCTTCTCTTGCCCATCTTCCATCTTCTTTCCCATTTCTAGATTTGTTATTAATGCAACTAATGAACCAAAAATTTTTTTTCCCTTGTGCTCAGAAGTTAAAAGAACTAGTGATACAGAGATGTTTAACGCTGTATCATCTGGTTTCAGTTATTTATATAGTTGAAGCAAAGACTTGTACGATACATAGGTCATGAGTGATGCAAAGATTTGCATGTGATAGCCAAAATGAAGTCTAGTTTGACCGTTCTTGCATTTTATAGAGTTCAATTTCCCTCCTCTTTCATGTGTAATAGTAATATTGAAAAGGGCAAATTACACTTTACCTCCTTGTGGTTTAGTGTTTTATTACATAACCCCCCATATGGTTTCAAAAGTTATACATAATCTCCTCATGATTTGGATTAAAGTATCAAAGTGACGGAATTTGCAATCATAACGGAGTCCACTAAAATATAAAAAATAATCCTATGTAAAGTTAAAAATTATTTATTAACCACAGGGGGGTTATGTATATATATTGAAAATCATAAGGGGGTTATATGGTAAACTAAATCATAAAGGCATTATATAGTAAAATATAAAATCATACGGGGTTAAAGTGTCATACATATTATATTTATATATTTTGATCGCTTAAGCCATTTTAGTTTATAAACAAGGATAATTTCGACATTTTTATAGGTTCGTCATGGATGATCATTTTTGTCATTTTGACACTTTGATCCAAACTATGAGGAGTTATATATAACTTTTAAAATTAGATGGGAGTTATATGAAAATTAGCTATATCATAGGAGCATAAAGTATAATTTGCCCTATTTAAAACTTGAACAAGTATAAAGTTACAATACACTAAGCCAGAAAGGTTTTAAAAAAAATGGCTTTGCTTAAATTAGTGTTATTCGATAAAATGTAATGTTGTTATACTCAGATTAGATAGCGATTCGGCTAAACTATTGGGTCAAAGATCAACTGGTTGGATTGGATGGACCATTCTCCAAAATTATATAAAAAGTGAATTCATGTCTAAAATATGTCAATTCTCCAAAATTACTTGAAAAACTAAATTAAAACAAATCATACTCAATTCGAGATCTTTTTGTTGAGAATATGGCTTTATAATGCAAGTTGGAATCATTGATGATAAATTGATAAGAGGATACGGATGAAAACTTCTTGATTTATAGATTATTTAGAGAAGCGAGTGATTTTGATATTTACACTAAGTGGATGGTGTTTTTGTATTCCTATTAATAAATCAAAATTTTACAATTTAAATAACTTAAATTATGTTTCGAGGAAAACAATAAAGAAAGTTTGAGAATCGAGTTAAATAGTTGAACCAAGTTATTGGTTTGACCCATTTTTTATGATTTTGACTGATTTTTAACCAAATGTAATTTTGTGTCATTAACCAGTTAGGGAAGACGGTTGGTTTACCAGTCCAACCGACCGATCCAAATCCGGATGTAACAACACTGATAATACGTGGATGTGTGATACTTGGTCAATGTTCAAAAATTATCAATGAGAAAGTAAAATAGACCATTTCTATACGCCTTTTTGGACTCAAAACTTTAGAAATCAACGCATTTCGTGAAATAGTTCTTTGATTAGGAAGTCCTGGTACCACCGGTACAACGGTACCTCTCAAAAAATGTGTGGCTTAAACAAAGATCGGGCTTAAGGACTTTTGAACAACCTTTTTTTTTTTTTTTTCCCTTTTTTTACCCTTCTCGCTCCTATTTGAACGTTGTTTCGTTCGGTTTAATATTTTGCTATTGATGGTGCCTTTTTAAATGAGCAATTGAGTATATTGTAGTTTTTTTTTTTTTCGAATCTTGAGTTTTTTGTTGAGCTCATAAGTATGCAATCAAAACAGACACCCCATAATACCCTGAATGTTTGACTTAATTTGATCTGTAGAAAGTCAAAAAAAACCTCTTAATTTTTTTTTTTCCAAGAACTGAGGTGATAAATGACAAATCGATCTTGACGACCCAAAAAACGACAAGCATTCACAGTTGATGCGTCATTGCTCTGCTCTGATTATTGCCAGTTTCAATTTGTGGGTAGAAATTAGTGCACCTGCCATTGACTGTATAATTCTGTATAGTTGAAATTACAAGCCACTAACAAATACATCAATTGCAAATTTATACAAAGATTCAATATCGTGGCAATCATTCTAGCGGAAGTAATTAGAGAAGGATTTTTTTAAGTAAGAAGATTTTAAAATCGAATCTCTCACTTACACTCTCTTTATTCATATCGTTCAATCCATTCCTCTCCTAAATAATTAAAGAAAGTTTAATTTCACTTTTTATCGTATGACAAGTTTATTCTTGAAAACAACGAAAACGGTCTCATGAAAAAAATGAAGTTTCCCTTTGACGTAAAGGACTCCATAGGGGTTGAAGAGAATGGAATAGAGGATCGGAACCGGTTATACTTGTAGTTGTATTTATAATTTGATAGAATTTTATCTTGTAATCAAATTTTTAATTTGATATGAATTTTATCTTTTAATAAAATTTATTATGATGTAGAAACTTCTACATAAACTCCGAACAACGTAAATGAAAGTGGAACATAATGAGAAGCAACATCCTTTCCAAAATTTAAGATAAATAGCAGTAACATCCCTTAACAGTTTGATCCCAAAACCACTTTGGGTCCTAACCAAAAAAACTACTAAAATTCTCCTCTGGCAACGAAGGAGGATCCGCAACCGAATAAGTACTCCAACTATTGCACAGCCTTAGAAGGATTGGTTTTATGCATCACTAGAATCAAGAAATGGATAGTCTGTATAGCCAGCAACTGGATCAGGTGTGTAGAAAGTCTCTCTGCTATACTCGTTCAGAGGAGCATTGAATTCAAATCTCTTGGGCAAATCTGGATTGGCCAAGAAAAAAACGGCCCATATGCAATGAGATGAGCACGATTTCAGCCACAGCTTCGTTGCCATCTTCCCTATCATAACCTCCTCCAGCAACGAATGTACCCTTAAAATGCCTTCCTTATTGGCAGAAGACTTTTATCAGGATGATCAGCTTTTTCCCAAAACCTTGGCTTGACCATGTGACAGTACAATATTCCATACTCAAAGCTTCGGCCATATAAAGTCCCAGAGCTTGGGGATTTGAGTCTCCTGATTCGTTGTAATCGTCGAAAGGGAGAATTTTATGCCAACTCTGTCAGGTCCCTATTGCAGTGGAAACAGCTTCAACTATTTCCAGAGCAAATCTGCAAGCGGTTCTCCAACTTGCCACCATATTCATTCTGTTCTATCGTTGATTTGATCTTTCAAGAACTGGTCTATTATATAACCATGTGCTCCATGTATCTCCACCCCATCAAACACCTGCATATTTAAGAAGGACTAGGTCATCAAATGAACCTTTTTGTTCTGTTGGCTCCCCTTCCACTTGTTTCTCTCATCAAAATATCCTGTCCATTATGCGATATTAAAGGAAGAAAAATGCGATTTGGACTTCCTTAGCTGAAATTTAAAAAGCAGAAGAGGTGTACAAATTGTATAAATATTAACATGCACTTCCCTCTCTCACAAGATAGGTATTGCTGCCTAGTTAAGTTTAAGAGATTTATCAAGTCTTGACCAGACATGAAAAGCCTTACCAGCTTCAATAGCATTAATAGCAGCAAGCCTGGAAATCATCGACGATTTGAGGAATTTCTTCTATCTTTAGCAGTCTGGGAGGTGAACATTCATGGACACTAACACCATCTGCTTGAATGTGGGGAGGTAACATCTTGCCTGTGGATGAAATTGGAGCCTGTCCATTGGGCTGAAAATCTGTAAGTGGCAACAAACGAAAACTAGCTTTTAGAGTAAAATCAGAAAGGACCACTAACTAGGTCTAAATAAAGGAGAGACAACTTGAATTGTAACTTCTACACAGGCTTGGTAGCAATACAAAACTGGAAATCTGAAGGAGTGGTCTTGACAAGTGAAAATTGGTTAGGATTTGCATTCCAATTGTGCTTTGTGAATCTTCAACCGAGCTTATTATATGTAATCAGAGGACAAATTACCATAATTTGATACCCTTCCTACATGCCAAATCTGGCAAAAGAATATACCACCTCTGGCATGAACCGCATCAACTATGGGTTTCCAGGCCTCAACTTGTTCCTTAGTCCATATTCCAGGTGTTGACTCATACCTTCACTCATCAGGAAATATTGAACTGAACACATGTAGCAATGACCACAAAAACTATAGAGTGAAATGTGTGCGCACTGATAATACATACTCTCCAATAAGAATTTGACAAAAAAACTGCTAGTAATATTACCCTCTTGCTGTTTCAGAAATAACTGTAGCTTCTGCTACTAGCAGACCACCTTTGGTCGTTCTCTGGGCAGTAGTATAATTTAGCATGTGGCTGTGGAACATTGTCATAAAATCTTTGCCTTGTCAGAGGTGCTAAAACAATTCTGCATTGAATTGGCAAAAGAAGGTACCTAAATTAGCCTTGAATCATCTTGTGGGGTCTCATGTTAATCACCTCCAATGATGAAATTATTTGATGAGAAATGAAGATAGCTGGAAGATCCACCAACAATATATTTCCAAATAGTTCAGACTGGGTGGATCATGAACATATAGGTTCAGAAAATTGTGCTATCATTTGAAAGATGAGAGCAGGTGAGATAGTAGCATTGAGATGGCAACCGCTTTCTCTCATCTAAGTGCTCGTAAAAAGGCAGTAAGGAGAATGCAGAAAAAGTTCGAAAAAATCTACGTGAACTCTGGGCAAAAGGCAGACAGCCATGAGCATACAGAAGGCAGAGCAAAGGATGAATCTGTTTCCAGTTTATGGGGAAAACTTAGGAGATTCTCTAGAAAAGTTATAGAAATCGTGTCATTATGGAACTTCCACTGAAGCAGATATAGTTCAAAACTTTTGATCAGAATAAAATGATACTGCTGTATATGGGAAACAGCACAAAACAAAGCTATGAGCAGTAAGTAATTCAGATGGCATATATCATATCAAAACTTCGGAACCAAGTGCCAGAGATTGCACTGCAATGTACAACATTTTCTTTTGATTACTTGAGAGATTCAAAATCAATCATTCAGTCTTCCCAAAGAGTTATAGTCTGTTTCACTTGAAGATTAGACCAAAACCTCTTAACTGAAGGAAAGAAAATTTGAAAGTTCATGAGGTTGCTCATGAATAATCATTCAATCCTTTTTCTAAGCGAATAATCATTCAATTGGTTTATATGTTCTGTAAAATCGCAAGTTCTTTGAAGTTCTTGAATTTGCAAATTTTATCAAACACTATCTTCTCTGGAAACTAAAGATATAAAGAATTTCGACTGAAATGCTGATTGCTGAGTATATTAAATTGTTATGCCAGTGGCTAAAACTTTCATCAACAGCAACCGAAATTGTGTGCAACTCCATCAGAACGCAGGACCATTTCCTTACTTAGATGTTCTGAACCTCAGCAGTGTACTGATACGTTATTTTATCCTCCAGCTGAGATACTATGGTGCAATCAACAGTTCCTGTATACAGACAGTATCGCATGGAATCTCGGCCCTTCATACTGGACTTTCAGGTGAGAAAATTTACTCTCGTAGCCGAACCCGAAACGTTCAACCAAAACATGGAAGCAAAGCTACATGATATACAAAGTCCAACTCGGCATCAAAAATAAGTAAGAATCAATGCTGGTTAAGGGGACTGAATTAATGGGACTATGAAGCAACTTTTCATTAGCTACTTCCATTTAGTTCCACATGAGACCAGACTCTACAGAGATTTCTGGCTCATTAATTCACCAAAGCAGCTGATTTATCCCAGAGTTAGAAGAATTATAAAATAGATACATGAAAGGTTTTCATAGAGAAACCACCCTAACAAAGAAAAATGACAAAAGATCTGCGTTTTTCATCAAAAACTGATGAAGTTCCATTAAGAAGACACATAATCAGCGTTTCTTGATTACAAATTACAGATGCAGTACAACATTTTCATTAGGAAACTAAAGGAAATAAATTGTAATAGTCAATAATCTGAGAGAGATGTACCTATGAGAGAGCTGGAAGTTTCCCAAAATATAAGGAGTTAGTAATGGGATTGGTTGCTGATGGTGGTACTGGGAATGTTGCTCCTCTTGCCCATATTCTAAAGCTTTTTCCATCTCTGGTGACTGTTACACCCAGCCTTCCGGCACTTTCCCAAAACAATAATATACGATGAATCACATCACATAAAGAAGGAGCAGTTACCCGGGCATGGACCACAATTAACGTATATGATTTTTTTTTTCACTTAGGCATGTCACAATCTTTTGACTAGATTAATCTCTGAGTGAGCTGTGTACAAAGGCCTTGTCTCACTAACATTCTAAAATTGATCATGGGATCTGTTGATAATTATTAGATTACGGAACCAGTCCAACTACCACGGGACACAATTAATGAATATGATGAATGATACTAATAGATTTGACTTTGTGATTTCTTCCAATTCCAGCCCCACCCCAATTCCCCATCATTTTTTTGAATCAATCCCTATCATTCACTACCACCAAACTTATAAGAATCTAAATCACATAATGTCGTTTGTGTAAGATTGGACGACAGAAGTCAAAGATGTTGCTTTACATTTCTTGCAATTGTATAAGCAAGCAATAGAATTTATAATGTACATCTCTAGACAGCTAGCAGGCGGTTTCTTGGCTATTCTCTTCTCTATATGGATAGTTCGCTAGCTCAAAGATAAATCAACCACTATAAAATGCACCTCTTTCTGAAGATTTAATCTCTTGCCTGGTTGCGACAATTTTTTATTTTGGTTTTGAATATCGTGGCCATGGATTTTGAACTAAATTGGCATTGTAAAACTGAAAATAATACCTCAATAATGAAATTTATAATAAGAGGAAAATCCGTTGCCTTTAAAGTTTGGTTTGGAACACTTTAGTTTCTAAAATATAAATCTGTCACACTTTAGTCTCAAAGTTGAAAATCTATCCTACTTTAGTTCCCAAAGTATCAAATTTGTCCTATTTAAGTATAAATGTCAAACTTCTATCAATAATTTTAGAGAAAAAATGCAGTTTTGGTATCCAAATTTTGATACATGAGCCGGTTTTAGTCTCCAAATTTTGGATAAAAGCAAATTTAGTACGCAAACTTTCAACTTTTGAGTACATTTAGTACCCTTGACAATTTTTTCCCAAATTTCTACCGGAAATAGTCATGTAATAGTCACATGTTCGGCAACTATTCTATAAAGAATGCCAAAAAAGGTAAAATATCCTTTTGACACTAAACACCAAGTATGAGGACTAAATTTTACTATTTTTGGCATTTTTTATATAATAATTGTCGAACTTGTGATTATCACGTGACTCTTTCTGGTTCCAATTTGGAAAAAAATAGATCAAGAGTACTAAATGTGTTCAAAAGTTGAAAGATTAGGTACCAAATTTGTTTTTTTGCAAAGTTTGGTAACTAAAACCACTCATGTGTCAAAGTTTGGATACCACAACTGCATTTTTTGCATAATTTTATTTAGGTGGGAAAGATTTATACTTTAGGGGCTAAAATATTTTATCTTAAAGTTTAGAGATTAAGGTGAAAATTTGATTATAGTTCAAGGATATAAAGTGGAATACTCAAAAATATAAAAACAATATTAAAAAATAAAGGCTAACGTTAGTTTAAATTTCATTACCGACATACATGATGAATGACTTTCCCAAACAAATAGGGATGCACTTCACAATTCAAATTTCATATCTGCACTAAAACATACTAATTTTTAGATGACCCCTATTCTCTATTAATGTTTACATTGTCCCTCAAAATGCTTTACACCCCCAAAACTTATCCCAAATAAATAAATAAAGGTCTTAAATCACCTAAATTCTGACCATGTTTTTGAAAGTAGACAAATGGTATGCAACAGCATATGCATTTTTTTGGGGGTTAATTTCTCAAGTTTAATGCAACTTTCTACCTTTAAGAAGGAAGCACAGGATGGTCTGCAGTACATACGTGTATTGTTCACTAACGTTATTTAAATGTTTTGTAAATCCTCAAGATAAAAGTACGAGATCTACTGATTTAAGGCCAGAACTAGTGAAAACGTTAAAGATGGATAATTGAGATAGCTTTGAGGTTCTCTTTCCGAAGCATCCAAGAGAAGCAAAAAATAGAATTTACTTGAGACTTCCAAAAAGAGAATCAGAAAAATGGCCAAGAAATTTAATATGCATGAAAATATCATACGTTAATAGGACTAGCTTTGAGCATCCTTGTACTATATAAGAATGAGTTGTGATCAAAGGAAAGTTTGAATTTCAACCGCATGGATGGGGGATTTATGGAAATGTGAAATACTGTGTAGTTTTTTCAAAACTTTTGGTGCAACTAAAGGCAACATGTGTTTAGATATATTTACCAAAATGCCCTCATTTGGTACATTTAAAGGTTTGATTTATGAAGACATCTAGATATTTCTAAAATATGGAATTATTTTGCAACCGTTTTTTCATCGAGTACAACTCATATAAGCTTCTGTGTTGGTGTAATTATTAAATGGTGTTATAGACACATTTAATTAAAGTGTGGTTTTTATTGTGCAATTAACACAAAAATATATTAACATGTTGTTACAATTAACACATTGCTGTAATTAGCCGTTGGAGGGGTATTCTTTTATCTGAAAGAACTTATGTCTTCTTTTGGACAATTTTTAACTGGCATTTATAAAGGTCTTTTGGGAATGGTAAAATTGTAAAAGCATTGATAAAACAAAGTGTACAAGTGTGTGTTGCAATTAAAATGTACTATTATTAGTTTTGTTCTATTTGATGACTATTTCTTTCCAAAATATACTACTATTTGTCCAATAAAAAATCCTCTTTAACTACGGGCAACAAACACCCACGCAATGGGCTAGCACTCTCCCCCTAGTAGTTACTATAGGAACAACATCAGACATGTTAAATAAATGGAGCCTAACATAGAGAAGGATATTATTCAAAGAATCCACCTTAGAAAGAGAGAGATTTTGAACATGCCAAAGGTCCAACGATGCTATAAAGTCCAAGATGCGCAATAAAAGTTGAAAAACTCGTAATCTCAGCTTATTGAGAACAAAATATTATACTCCACGAATATGTGTCGAATATGCTTGCAAAGTAAAAATTACAAGGAAACTTTTATTATTTGAAGCCATTAATGCAACATCCAAAATGGCCGTACATAGTCTGTATTACTACTTGACAAACCTCAAATTGGAGAACCCACATTTGGATTTGTCTTCTACTTAATCAGGGTGTAGTATAGAATACAAACTGAGCAATAGCCTAAGAATACATCTGCAACTTGATTATGAAGATTTTAAACAGTAGTATTTGTATAGTAACTCTTAGGTATATCCCATCTCTGTAGGATCAGGCAGTCGCGGTCTCGAGAAATGGATAATCAGTGTAGCCAATAACAGGATCAGATATATAAAAAGTAGAGCTGTCATACTTGGTCAGAGGAGCATTTAACTCAAATCTTCTGGGCAAATCAGGATTGGACAAGAACCATCGTCCGTAAGCAATGAGATCAGCCCCATTTTCTGCTATAGCTTCATTGCCATCTTCCCTTAGATAACCACCAGCAGCCAAGAAAGTTCCCTTGAATGCCTTTCTCATCGGCAAAAGACTGCCATCATGGCGTTTAAAGTTTGGATTGAACCTGAGTTTTGGATCAACCATGTGCAAGTACAGAATCCCATATTTATTCAAGGCTTCAGCCATGTAAAGGCCTAAAGCATTTGGATTTGAATCGGCGCAATCATTGAAATATGTGAAAGGTGAAAGCCTTATCCCAACTCTATGAGGTCCAATTGCATTGGAAACAGCTTCAACGATTTCCAGAGCAAATCTGCACCTGTTCTCCATGGAACCTCCGTATTCGTCCGTCCGATCATTTGCTTCGTCTTTCATGAATTGCTCTATTAGATAGCCATGAGCCCCGTGGATCTCCACCCCATCAAATCCTGCAAATTAGAACATTATATATAGTTGATATTGACTGCTTTGATCTTTTGCAAAAGGTTGAGTTGTTGCAGCAAAATGCTTACCAGCTTCAATAGCATTAATTGCAGCGAGCCTAAAATCATTGACGATTTTAGGAATCTCTTCTTTCCTCAATCTTCGAGGAGGTGAATAATATTCTAAATCAAAACCAGTACTATTTGACTGAACGCGGGGAGTTACCGCTTTATCTGTAGATGAGATTGGAGCCTGTCCATTAGGCTGAGCACCTGCAAATGACAGTAAAATACACCAAGGCTCATTAATGAAGAGGCCAAGGATATTATGGGTTAAATACGTTAAATAAAGGTTGAAAGACTACCATATTATACTCAAGTTATAAACAAGATGCAGGTCAACAGGTAGAGACATCAACTAGATAATCATGAGGTTTTGGTCACTACTGTAAAGCAGAAACTGTGAGCTGCTGAGGCTACTTCAAATTGAACAGTTTAAGATTGTAACACCTCGAGTAATTTATACACAAGGCTGTTTATCAAACAAGAAGTCAAGGTAACAACATAGAAGGGCTTCATCAAGGTGTGGATATTGAGGCCCATCTTGGCAACTTTAACTCCTATGTACAGAAATTTCATGAATTTTGTGGCAAAGAAATGAAGCCAATACATAACAGGGGTCCCACAGGCTAACCTTTGGGACTGTGGAAGATTTAGAATGACTAGAGAGGCAAACCATTTAAAGAGGTAATGTGTAGAAGAAGTTACCATAATTAGAAACTCTTCCCACATGCCAAAGCTGGCAAAAGATTATACCGCCTTTGGCATGGACTGCATCAACAATGGGTTTCCAGGCCTCAACTTGTTCCTTCGTCCAGATACCAGGTGTATCTGTATACCTACAAACATTAAAAGCTTAATTGAGAGGTAAAGAAAGGGAACTACAGCATGAAACTTGTACTGGTATAATTTTTGCCATGTAAAAAATTACCCTTGGGCTGTATCAGAAACTCCTGTGGCTTCAGCTATCAGGAAACCGCCTTTGGTAGTTCTTTGAGAGTAGTACAATGCAGCATGGGGCTGTGGTACATTTCCATATGATCTTTGCCTTGTCAGAGGTGCCAAAACAACTCTGCAATGGGAGTTGCCAAAAACCCAAAAACGGTAAAATAAAATGCAGAAATTAGTCTCAGATTTGCTAATATTTTCTGAAACATGGGGTTTAGATTGCAGAAACAAGAATGTTAGTTAAAGAAATGTCAAGCACGCTTAAACAATTTTTCTAAAACAGGGGAAGTCCAAATATAGTATTACATTGCAGCTGCTATTCCCCAAATGGGATTTTAACAAGAAGGGCCGAAATCATTTTCTCATGAAAGACTACATTGTATAAAAAGAAGCTAGAGAATGAGCAGAAAGACAGTACCGATGAGAAAGCTGGAAAGGCCCCATTTTGTATGGAGTTAGTAAAGGAATTGGTTGCTCTTCTTCTCGTCCATTATCAATCTTCTTCTCCATGATCTTTCTAGTTTATACTATTTCTTCACTTTAATGACTTTCCCGTCTCAAAATTCAGAGAATAATGCAACTAAAGGTACAAATGAAGCTAATGCACCCTCGTCCATTTATAGAGTTGAACAGAAGGATCGCGATGCACCGGTGGTGATGGGAAAACAGAACAGGGAACATTATTACTATTATTATTATTATTATTATTATTTTAAAAAGAGTCCTTTCTTGGTTAAAGCCGCCAGGGTAACAAGAAAAGGCGGCCGCGCCCACACTCCATAAAATCATTGCAGTCAAATATAATGTACCAAAAAATGACAAATTAAACTTAATCCCCTATAGTTTCTGGTATTATGATTTTAAGTCTCGATTTAGTTTCTAGACTGCTAAGGTCAAAACTCGAGAGTTCAAGTGTTTTTTCTACCATTTTCTCCTTAAATTCCATCATTTCCCTATTAAAAATTTAAAAAAAAACTTTACTTTCTTTAAGTTTTTAATTGTACTTGTGCATGATTTAGGAGATTTACAAACAAAATTATCCCAGCATTTTAGATTAGTTCTCATGTCATGTAAGTACCTTGTGCTCTTGGGATCTACCTTGACACATCCCACATGGTAATGATTAGGGTCGAATCCAATAGAAGTTTTTTGCACTTAAAATTAAAAAACCAAAGCCCCCCTCTACTAAATCTAGAGCACTCCAAAATTGCCAACTGCATGATTTTGTCCAAGCTATTAATTACGCCAATTCCACATTAATTAGCCAAGATCTTCTAGACTAATTGCTACTGATGTTGGACTTCTCCGGCTATGCAAATTAATTTTGAAACGGAAGTTGAAGTTCACTAACACAGTTAATTTTTCATGATCCAAATATTTATATTGATTTTACAGAAATATGGAGTTGTAAAGTTTTATGATGACTTCTACTTCAAATGAACAAACATGACAAAATTCATGAGTATTATTACACGGATGAATTTTTTTTTGGCACTTTCAACGTATATATGAGTGGATGTAGATACATGCCACATAATTCAGTTTCAAACTTTAAATTCACTGTTTTATATATATAGCATACATCTGTACTTGCTAGTATAAAAAATTCTCCACACTGACAATGCATAAAAACTTAATTCTTATTATAGTATTTATTAAAAAAATCAGTATTATTATTGTAATAAGTATAAAACTATTGAATAATGTAGCATGACAAGGAAAACGATAGTTTGATCCCATTAATGTATATTTTGAGCCCTAGAACCTCCAAAGTTGTTTTAAACTACCATAAATTGTTAATCACGTCAAAATCAATCGCTAGCCATTGGCATAAGAAGGAAATTTTGATTGAATTCAAAGTTTGATGAACCAAATTAAAAAAGTGGCTATTTTTTACGCTAGATTTAAATTAAGTTCTTTGAAAAAATCGATGAAATCTTGGTCTAATAGTTGAAATTGAGCTTCTCGGATTTAAATATCTTGGGTTCTAATCCTATTTTCTTCTTCCCACTTCTTAAATCCAACCCCACCCCTATTAGAAAAAAGTTTTAAAAAATATCTCTCTGGAAAAAATAATTATTTTTTGAACTTGGTCCTTTATTGGTCCTTTAAAACTTCAGGATTGTGTTAATTGATCCCCAACAAAATACTTTGGCTGTCTTGTCATAAAATCACGTCAATCTTCCTTAGTATAAGCCATCCGTATAGGAACAGCAGCACTTAATTGCAGTTAAGAAAAAGTTTGAAAACTTATAATGCAAGTTTGACAGTCAACTTACATGTTTCAACTTCTACAGGTCCAAAGTTTCTTGTATTTAAGCTGGATCCTGTTTTGACTTTCGACTAATGAAGTATGGGCATACGTATGTGGATTTTTATTAACTTGTGCGCACTCGCGGACACATTTAAATTATACGTAACTAATCACGTAAACACATACAATCCCAATTATTGCATTTTTGAAATTTAGACACCGTTTCAAATTAACTATATTTTAAAAAAAATTAACATCTAATGTCTCTTTTACTGAGTATCCTTTAGGCATCCATTAACCAAACTGTAATGTATATGAGATAAAAAATGATTGGAAATATAAAAAGATGGGTTTGAAAATGTATTTACGATACAAGCGAAATATTATTTGGAATAATTTGCTATCCAAACAAACCAATTAATATTATTCTCACTTATTTAGGTTAGATTTATCAACTAAGGGACTGGAGGGTTTCAGACTTTCAGTTCATTTGAACAAAGAGTAAATAGTTTGTTCAATAATGTAAATTACTTTGAACAGTGTAAACCAAGAAATACTAGTATTTTGAAGGTTTCACATAAATCTTAAAATTGATTACAATGTGTAATCTGTGTCTTATATTTTTGCGTTAAAAATTTTAGGATTGTGTATTAATTGGTACCCCTAACAAGTTTTTTGGCTATTATAAAATCACGCCAAACGTTCTTAGCATACGGTAAAAGAAGAGTATCATTTAGTTGAATTTAAAGAACTAAACAGGAAGTGCCAATGTTTGAAAGCATTATAGGCTCTGCATGCACTGCTAGTTTTTCAGGAGAATAATTTGAAATATTTTCTCAATAGATTTTCAATTATCTTTTTATTTCATAGATATATATATATTACATCATTATAGTATATTTTTGTACAAAAAATTCCGAAAACTCCAATTCAAGCATGCTTTTAAAATGAAATTGAACCGTGATAAGTTTGGGGGTCAACTTGCATATTTCAACTTCTAGAGGTAAAAACTTTCTTGTACTCAGACAGAATCCTATTTGGACACCTAGGAAGTCCTGTTTGGATTGTTAATGTTAGGACTTTTTATAGAAAATGTACTGTAATGATTTGATGTATAAAGTAAAAAAGTGATTGAAAAATGTATTCATGAAAAATGTAAAAAAATTTCTTTAGAAAAATGCAATCCAAACAAGTTTACTACTCAAAATTATACTAATGCAATAGTTAAATGGTTGTTCGTGTATTTTGAGTCCTTGGTGGACTGATCATGGTACATTATTGCCCCCTCCATCCCATTGAAATGTTTCAAATTTGAAATATTTTCTCAATAGATTTTTCAATTATCTTTTTATTTCATAGATATATATATATTACATCATTATAGTATATTTTTGTACAAAAAATTCCGAAAACTCCAATTCAAGCATGCTTTTAAAATGAAATTGAACCCGTGATAAGTTTGGGGGTCAACTTGCATATTTCAACTTCTAGAGGTAAAAACTTTCTTGTACTCAGACAGAATCCTATTTGGACACCTAGGAAGTCCTGTTTGGATTGTTAATGTTAGGACTTTTTATAGAAAAATGTACTGTAATGATTTGATGTATAAAGTAAAAAAGTGATTGAAAAATGTATTCATGAAAAATGTAAAAAAATTTCTTTAGAAAAATGCAATCCAAACAAGTTTACTACTCAAAATTATACTAATGCAATAGTTAAATGGTTGTTCGTGTATTTTGAGTCCTTGGTGGACTGATCATGGTACATTATTGCCCCCTCCATCCCATTGAAATGTTTCAAATTTTTGTCCCGTTGAAAAAGTCAAAACACTTCTTAGGTTCCGTTTGATAAATTTGAATCTGAATTCTGAATTCTAAATTCTAAAATTTGAATACTGAAACAATTAATTTACTGAATTTTAAGCACTGAAAAGATATATATGAATGTCTGAATTTTTATACTAAACCTATTTATACTGTTTGATAAATATTTTATAACTGAATGCTTAATAAGTTTAAGTTGACAATTTTGCTGTTATATTTTTTCATTCAAAAAAGAAATAGAACCTATGATTTAATTAGCTTAAAATTGTTAAGCATGAAAATGACAATATTTATTTTTAAATCAAATTAATATAAAAATGAAATATATTTTATGAGGAGTATGGAGAAGAAGTGATTATCATTAAAAGGGAAAAAGGTAAACTGAAAACCGTTAGATAAAAAATACCAGATTGTTTAATTACATAATAATTTTGAATATAATTAACAAACAATGGTAGATTTGGTAGACAAGATAAGATAGTTGAAGTAATTCTATTGATTCTTATCAGAATTAAGCATTCAGTTAGGATTTTTATACTAAAAAAATACACACAAGTTCAGCACTGCTTGACAAGTTCAGCAAATGGATTTTCATTTATCAAACACCTGAATGTTTGAAAAAGTTCAGATTCAGCACTTTTTTATATTATCAAACAGACCCTTAGTTGCTCTTTTCAATTTAACCATTCTCTCTAATCATATGAGTGTTATCATTTAAATTCAAAATTTGAATTTGTGAGGTTAAAATTGAAAAGAGAAATACAAATATTATAATCAAACCACTATCTTTAAAAAGTTTGATTTTCGAAACAGGATCAAATAATTAGGACAGAGGAAGTATTTGATTCATCCATTGTCTACATTTTGCTGGAGGGAGAGGAAGAAGAAGACAAATTCAAACTTACCACGGACCCATACCATGTCGCATGGGCATACGTTTATTATCAAACTGGGAAAAAAAATAGCAGCGTACATTGCTACCGTTATTGTCGCTTATCTAAGTCAAATTTATTGACTAAGAGCCTGGACGATCTAAGTTCATTGAACAAATTGTAAACTGTTTGTTTCATGATATAAATTATTTCGAGCACGATGTAAACTAAGGAACAAATAATGTTTGGATTAAATATTATTTGAAATATTATTTAAAATAATTATTGTATTACTGTTTGTGATGTGATATATATAAAATATAAGAATAATTGAAAAACATAAAAAAATATTATTGAAAAATATATTTGTGGTACAAATACAAATATTATTTCAAATAATTACATATCCAAACACCGTCTCAACAAATACTTTGGCTGTCTTATCATAAAATCACGTCAAACTTCCTTAGTATAAGCTATCAGTACAGGAACAGTAGCACTTAATCGGATTTAAGGAACTAAATCGAAAAGTTTGAAAACCTACATGCAATTTGACAGTCAACTTATACGTTTCAACATCTACAGTTCAAAAGTTTCTTGTATTTAAGACTGGATCCTGTTTTTGACTATCGACTAATGAAGTATGGGCATACGCACGTGGATTTTTATTAACGAGTGTACACTCACTAGAACATTTAAATTATACCTAACTAATCATGTAAGCGCATATAATCTCAATTATTGCACCTTTGACATTAAGACACTTTTTTAAATTAACTATATTTTTTGAAAAGGAAAAAAAAACATCTAATGCCTCTCTTATTGAGTATCCAATAGGCATCCGTTAACCAAACTATATGTTTGTTACAAAAAAAGAGAAGTATGACCATACGTTGCTAATGTTATTTTTACTTATTTAGGTTAGATTTATCAACTAATAGACTGGAGGGTTTTATACTTTCAGTTCATTTGAACAAAGAGTAAATTGTTTGTTCAATAATGTAAATTACTTTGAACAGTGTAAACCAAGAAAATTGATTACGATGTGTAATCTGTGTCTTATATTTTTGTGTTATAAAATTTTAGGATTGTGTGTGTTAATTGGTACCCCCAACAAGTTTTTTAGCTATTATAAAATCACGTCAAACATCCATTTAGTTGAATTCAAAGAACTAAACAGGAAGTGCCAATGCTTGAAAACCTTTTAGGTTCTGCTTCGATTGATAGTTTTTCAGGAGAATATAATTTGAAATATTTGCTTGATATAGTTTTTTAATTATTTTTTTATTTCAAATACATTACATCATTATTGTATATTTTACACAAAAATTCCCGAAATCTCCAATTCAAGCATGCTTTTAAAATGAAATTGAGACCGTGATAAGTTTGGAGGTCAACTTGCATATTTCAACTTCCAGAGGTCAAAACTTTCTTGTACTCAAACAGGATCTTGTTTTAACACCAAGGAAGTCCCGTTTGGATTGCTAATTTTAGTACTTTTTACAAAAAAATATACTGTAACGATTTAATATATATAAGATAAAAAAGTAATTATGAAATGTGAAAAACATAAAAATTTTTCTTTATAAAAAATGCAATCCAAACAAGTTTACTTCTCAAAATTATACTAATGCAATAGTTAAATGGGTATTCGTATATTTTGAGCCCTTGGTGGGCTGATTATGGTACATTAGCATTTGATCTATCTTCTTTCCATTTGGATTAGCTGTTTTTGGAGGTGTTTTTAAAAAATTTTGTTGTAGCAGAGTTTTTAGATTATATTTTGGGATATTTTTAAAAAATATTTTGGGATAGTTAAGAGTAGAGGAGTTTCTAAACTATATTTTGAGATATTTTTTTAAAATTTTAAAAAAATTTAAACTAATTTTTAGATTATCTTTTAAAGTACTTTTTAAAAATTTTTATTGTATTTGAAAAACTAATTTTTGAAAAACAGTCCCATCCAAACAAAGACTGGATGGAACAAGAGGAAGACACAGATTGAAGCTTACCACGGACCCATACCATGTTGTATGGGCATACGTTTATTATCAAATGGAAAAAAAAAGGGAAAATGACCTGTTTCATCCCTCACATTTCACAAAAATATTCTTTTCGTCCCTCACTTTTAAAATGAAGCAATTTCGTCCCTGACATTTAAAAATTAAAACTATTACATCCTTGAACCTAATTTTCAATCTGAATCAAACCACCTATCAACCTGATTACAAATTTTGGAGGTATAATTGGTAGATCACTTGGTTAACTCAACTTGAATATAACTCAACTTGAATATAACTCAACTTGAATTCCTACATTGTCATTGTATACACTGATGGTTTTATGTACCTACCATATCATTTCAATTTAAATTTAAATATCAAATTTTGTATTTCTCATACACATCTAGACTCACAAGCGAATATACTAACGGTGCATGAAAAGATTTACCCAAAAGAAAAATCCTACTATTCCAAGATAAATAATGGCCTTTATGTTATAATATTTATTTTTTTGGTTTGATAAATGTCATGTGAATATGATGAAATTGACCGAGTGACCTATCAATTCTATCTCCGAAATTTATTACTGAGTTATTGGATGGTTTGATTCAGATTGAAAATTAGGTTTAGGGATGTAATAGTTTAATTTTTAAATGTCAGGGATGAAATTGCTTCATTTTAAACGTTAGGGAGAAAAGAATATTTTTGTGAAATGTGAGGGATGAAACAGGTCATTTGCCAAAAAAAAAAAGTATCATACGTTGCTAACGTTATTGTCATTTATCTAAGTCAAATTTATTGACTTTTTTTCATACGCGTCAAATTTATTGACTAGAGGCCTGGAATCTAAATTCATTGGACAAATTCTAAACTGTTTGTTTCATAATATAAATTATTTCGAGCACCACGTAAACTAAGGAACAAATATGTTTGGATTAAATATTATTTGAAATAAATCTTATTTAAAATAATTATTATAATATTTTTGTGATGTGATATATATAAAATATAAGAATAATTGAAAAAGATAAAAATGTTATTGCAGAATATATTTGTGGTACAATACCACAAATTGTTTGGACCGTAAAATTATCTCAATAATTTTTTTCTTTATTTTGGATATCTCAAATTGTTTGCAATATTGTGTAATCTGAGTTTTACACTTTTCAAATTTTGGTGGATTCTACCCGCGTGGCCATTACAAACCCCCACCCCCACACACAAAAAACGTAACATCTTACGACACCAGTATTCGCACTCTTCTTCCTTGAAATGAGTAACGTAACATCTTGCGCCACCAAATTCATTTTATTTTTGCCAAAAGAAAAAGGTGTTAAAAAATCATTTTTCCAAAAGGAAAAGGGAATAAAAATCCTGCCACACAAATCTTGCAGCCCATTAGCCAAATCAGTAAAAATTATTCTGATTGGAAAGACGAGTTTGACCATGACTCCCTTTCATCAATTAATAAACAAGTAGAAAGCTAGATTTCCCAGCTTAGGTACCTTCCCCAAGTTTATATTTAATTTCCTATACACTTTTCTTATTTTAGTCAATTTTAAACGGATTTATTCCATGGAGATTCCTTATAAATTCCTTATATTCATTGAAGGAGGTGGTTAATCAAAATGATAACATCAAGGAGCATTGTTATGATAAAATTTGGTTGTGCAAAAAAGCAATTGTGTGGAGGGAGTAGTACTAAAGTACTGAAGATTAAAGGAAAAAAAAAAACAGGGTGGCAATCGGGTCGGGTCACGAATTAGATGGTCGGGTTGAGACCCAAGTATTCTAAACAACACGCCAACTTGAACCAGATCCGAAAATTTAAATGAGTCAACTTTCTTGACCACAACACGACTCGTTAATTTCGCGCGTTATTCGAATCCGACCTGAATAACCCGTTTATTTAAGTCCCTTTTATTTTTTAACCTTCTTACTTTGGTAATATGGTAGTTTTTTTTAATAATGGAGTTTCCATAAGAATATAGAAAATTGCAGCCTAATCTCATAGTAATTTTTTGGTTTTTCTTTTTGTACCAAAAAAATAATGAACAAAAACAAAACTACTACACTTCACAAATAAAATACCTTATTTTTGCATAATATTCATGATTTCATTCTCATACGCTTTCACAAATAAAATACCTTATTTTTGCATAATATTCATGATTTCACTCTCGTAATACTAATTTATAGCATTAGTTAGTTTTCTTTTTATTTATTATATGCCTCTAATTTATAAAATTAAATTATAAAATTACACATTAAATAGGTCAAACGAGTCAACCCGTGTTGACCTGAATTTGACCTATTTGCTTAGCGGGTCATTCGGCTCTAACCCGAATTTGATCTGAACTCGTGAAGAGTAAACCCACACCTTCTAATTTCGTGTTAGATTCGAATCGTATTTACGGATCATGTCGAGAATTGCCACCCCTAAAAAACACAATTAATTTTGTCATATTTGTTTGCTTGGGAAGTCAACTTATCAAAATGACAAATTTAGTCACCTACTTCGCAATCTTTACCCTCAATATACAATTCAGATATTCTAAATTTCATCTTCAACTTTCTCATACAAAATAGTCATGTGAAAATAATAAGTATTAAGTGATAAAAGTGTTTTACATTTTTCATAATGTTATACCATCCAATGTCGCTTCAGTAAAAAGCAAGAATTATTTTAGGCATTAATCTTCTAAATGTGTGCCACTTAATTCCAATTTAAATTTAAACTTTATTTTTGACGCATACAATATGCGTCTAAAGTTACTAATGCATCCACCGTTGACATATACAAAGATTAATCTTTATTTTAGAATGCATAATGCTAAACTTTTTAAATGGTGTCAAGAAGTCAAGGTATACAAGAGTCTCCCTCTTTCGTCTTTCTCGATATAATTGCTCAACAACATCACCAATGACGCTTTGTCCGTCTCATATTCAAATGTTGTACAGGATTTTGATTATTTTACTCCCATTATCAATGTTAGGTAGGTTGGTTATTTCAAATGAACCACTGTAATACAAACTTGAGTTTTTTTTATCATGTAATGATGACAGAGTAAATCCAAATATCTCCTTTTATTTAATGCTGCCTGAGGATGGTCATTTCCGGCTCTGGATAAACCGAGGCCGCATCCTAGTCCGGAATAATGGTCCCATTCGTTTGATCACCTCGGTCTTGTCCAGCATCTCGATGACCAAAGGTGTGCCTGCCATCCCGCTGTCACCTCGAGACAATGTTATGATCTACTACAATCGAGGTCCTGCCCGAGGATCTAAAAATCGAACAGTAGTGGATGTGACCTCTGACACCCTGTCCACTGTTTTGACATACTGCCCACTGCCCAGAGTGGTCAGGTCAAGATGATATGCTGTCTTAATCCAATTTTTAAGGACCTGAACCGCACAGTATTTCCCTCCAAATTGTCCCCTATAAATAGCAGAATATCCCACTAAGGAAGGGGACGAATCTCTAGTAAAAAATCCAATCTCTCAAGAATTACTCCCATATTAATATATTACTCCGAACTAACTTAATTTTGGAAGGAAAACCGGAGGACCTAGTCCCGTATCTCACATCCAAGCAGGTGATCCTCGATTAGCTATTTTGCCAATTCGAAGTACACTCCAGATATCCAGAGTAGCTCATCTGTTCAGAAATAGCCTCTTCAATTGGCGCAGTCTATGGGAACTCGAAAATATCAATGAATGAAACCCACGCGTTCTAGGAACAGGAAGGTTCTCACCATTGGAACTGAGCCAAGTGTTGCAACTCAACAAGAAAATATCTCTGAAGGACAAGAGTCTCCAGGGACTCAGCCTGCAAACGGAGAAACCATGGCCGGTATGATATGGCCGAGTTTGTAGTTGAGAACCCTAATATCTTCGAAAAATTAGGGAGGTACTTTAAAAGACAAGGCAAGCCAAAAAACTGAATCTTCAAAAAGGAAGTCAGATAAATCTCCCGAACTCCCATTTGATGAAGAATCCGAATGGAGGCACTCCATTAGGAGTACCCCGAGACGAGTCTCATCCAAAGTCACTTCTAAGATTGTCTCTATCTCCAAGACATTCTCCATTGTATTCTCCCCTCTCGCGAGATTCTACTGGAAAATAAGCTCGAAAAAGAACATCGGCACCCTGAAGGGGCTACAAGTAGATTATATGATGGGCGCCACCCTTTCACGAATGACAATCAATGGAAGGAGGCTTTCCTCAAATTTTCACAACTACCAGCCATACCATCTTATGATGGTTGAGATGACTCTGAGGATCATATTCACGCTTTCATTTTGGCTTTCCGATTATACTGTATTCCCGACCCAGTTATCTGTCGGGCTTTTTCAGTATTCCTGCAGGGGACTGCTCGAAAATAGTTCTGGGGATTGGAACCTAGGAGCATTTCCACCTTGGGAGAGTTGGTGGACAAATTCCTCCACCGGTTTATATCTTCCAAGCAGACGACGAAGACCTCGACTTACCTGCTGAATATACAGTAGAATCCGGGAGAGTCCCTCCGTGCTTATGTGCAGAGGTTTCAAGATAAAAGCGTGCAGATACCTGATCCCAATGAACAGGTAACTATAGCTGTCTTCACCAACGGGCTCACCATCGGAGTGTTCAATACCGGAGTACACAAGAAATACTTCGTACACTTCAGAAGTTCTGGCAAAAGGTCGAAAAAGGCATACAGGGCGAGGGCCTAAATCGCATGAAAAGAGAAACCCAAGTAGCTCGCTTGGGAACTGATTTTTCGAAGGAAGAAAAATCCAGCCGAAATGGGTAATGGCACAAATGGGCGGATTCCAGTCCCACACCGAGATCGCTGAAGTGGTATTTGACAGGATAGCCAAGGGAAGTCATCCGTCCTTGAATTCTAAACTAACTCTGTTAAATACCAACCGATCCCATATCTTCGCTGTCATAGAGCAGAATTCATCTCGACGTGCCCCCCAAGGATGGTCAGAAAAAGGGAAAAAAAGGAACTCCCAATCTCTACTGTGCTTATCATCGGGATATTGGATACGAAATTGAAAATTACATTATTTGAGAAAAGACATTGAAGCTTAATCCAAGAGATAGCATCTGAAACAGTTTCGTCCGTCGAAACGGAGAACAGAACAAGAGTGACGCCTGTCGTGACCACCGGAGTGAAACAGCTTCGGGAAGAGAGACGGGGTCGAGGAGTAGCTGTCGACCCCCACAAGATCCTTGGGAGCCGAGGAGACCTCCTAAAGATGGGATCCCCTGGTGGAGCACTAGATTACGAGTCAAACATAGTCGGAATCATTAATACCATAGTTTGGAGGTCTGACGGGAGAGGATAGTCAAAAACTCCCGAAAGAAGACTTACAAGCAGGCTAATCCGGATCGATCCGAACCGAGCTCTCGCTTATCCGAAATCATCACTTATGGTTCCAATGACTCGGTCCCTGCTGTTTCTAGCAGTCATGAAGCCTTAGTAATAGAGGTACTCGTTAATAATTACATTCTCAAGAAGGTATATGTCGATCCAAAGAGTTCGATTGATGTCATATTTTTCGAATTTTGAGAGCTTGAAGTTGACTAAGGAACAGCTAACCTCCGTTAGAACCTCCCTTATCAGATTCAGGGGACACGAGATGCATCTTGAAGGGATGGTCACGCTAATGGTGACTGTAGGCCGTCACCTCCGCTGTCATACCATCCTCGGTCAATTTTGTCATGGTTAAAGTTGATTCTCCTTACAACCTACTCATGGGCCGACCTACGCTCAATACATTACAGACAGTATATTTTCACGTATCATTTGAGATTTTAAATTTTCAACCCTGGCAAGGTATCGCCGAGGTAAGTAGTGATGTTGTGCGGCGCAGGAATGTTATCTCGCCACCCTGCAGGCCGCGTCTGCTTCGACCTCTGAGTCTAGGGCAGAGAGGAGGTCGAACATCCTTTCAATCAATTGTATTGATCCTTAACAGACCGGAAGCCGAAGAGGCTGGAGACCGGAGATGAGGTAGAAAATATCTCTTTGAACGCCGCTAATCCCGACCAGACGGTTCGTGTTGGTAATCTACTTGTCTGATCCCTTCAAAGGCCAATTGGTCGACCTCCTTACGGAGTATCGGGACGTTTTCGCTTGGACTGCCGATGAGATAAAGAGAGTGCCCCATCATCTTATGTTGCACGAACTGAACGTGGACTCTCATGCACGTCCGGTCAACCAAAAGAGAAGACACTTCGGTCCGAAACGTAGTCAAGTTATCGGCCAAGAAGTGGATAAACTCTTACCAGCGAAGATGATTCAGGGAAGTGCAGTATCCACTTGGTTATCCAACCCCATCATGGCAAAGAAAGATACCGGAGCATGGAGGACGTGTGTGAATTTCACCGACTTGAACAAGGCCTGTCCCAAAAATTATTACCCATTGCCAAGAGTTGATGCCTTGGTGGACTCAGTAATGGGATATGAAGTCCTCTACTTCCTTGATACTGTTAAAAGATATCATCAGATCGGAATGAGCGAAGAGGACCAAGAGAAGACAGCCTTCTTCACAGACTAGGGTATATATTGCTACACCATCATACCCTTCGAATTGAAGAATGTCGGGATGACGTATCAGCTACTGGTCAATCAAGTTTTTAAATCTCAGATAGGCCGAAACGTTGAAACATATGTGGATGACATCCTCCTGAAGAGTAAGAAGACCTCAGCGTTCCTATCCGATGTGAGAGAGGTCCTGAAAGTCCTCTGTGACACTCGGATGATGCTTGAATCCCAAAGAGTGCGTATTCGGAGTGATCTCGAAAAAATTCTTGGGATATCCCGTATCACAGCGAGATATAGAAGAAAATTCTAATAAGGTGAAAACAATTTAGGAAATATTTCCGCCACGGTGTATCCGAGATGTGCAAAGGCTAATAGGGCGATTGGCAACTCTGAACCGATTCTTGTCGCAGTCTGCTTCTAAAACACTGTCCTTTTTTAAAGTATTGAAGAAACCTGAGAAGTTCCCCTGGACGGAAGAGTGCCAACAGGCTTTCGAACAGATAAAAGAATATCTGCACCGCCTCTCAACACTCACATCACCTCGGCCTGAGGATAAGTTATGTCTGTACCTGTCCACTGCCGATGAAGCAGTGAGCGCCGTGCTGATACGAGAGGAGGGTGTCCAGATGGCAATCTATTATGTTACTCGAATCTTTCGAAAACCCGAAACTAGATACAAACAAGCAGAGAAGCTTGTATTTGCCCTGATTTATGCAGTTCGTCAGTTGAAACCTTACTTTTTAGCTCACCACGTTTGTTTAAGGACAGATCAGCCCCTCAGACAGGTCTTATTGCGCCCCGAAACTTTTGGGCGTCTTACTAAATGGGCCATCGAATTGGGAGAATACGATATGTCCTACGAGTCTTGGACGGCTATCAAAACTCAGGCTCTCGTCGACTTCCTAGCCTAACTTACTTTTAACGAGGTGAAGGAGTCCACTTCGAGCTCTGCCAAACTTCAGCAGTGGATCCTACATGTGGACGGCTGGTCTAACAGTAAGGGTAGTGGAGTAGGTTTGCTCCTCGAAAACCCGCAAGGGGAGCTGTGTTCGTACGCTCTTCGGTTTGATTTCATCGCATCCAATAATGATTGAGAATATGAAGCGGTCATCGCCGACTTACAACTAGCTCACAAACTCGGTACCCGACATATTCTGGTCAACAGTGTCTCCCAGTTCGTCGTGTGTCAAATATTTGGCGAGTACGAAATCAGGAAGGAGATCATGTAACGTTACCTCTCCAAAATACATCAATTAACTGCACACTTCGAGTCTTTCGAAATTCAAAAAAATATCTCGGTCGCAGAACAAGCGGGCCGATGCATTGTTCCGACTTGCCTCTACCTCTTTCTCCACCCTGAACAAGACGGTTTTCGTCAAAGTTCTAGCCGAGTCAGACTATTCAGAAGAAATCGTGTATCTCGTTCATCATGGGAACATCTGGATGAGTCCACTGGTTCGATTTCTCGGTCATGGAGAGCTTTCGGAGGACCGAATTAAGGCCCGAAAGCTTTAATATATAGCAGTTCGGTACGCTCTTCGAGACGTCCTCTTATACAAGAGGTCATACCTCGACCCATGACTACGGTGTATTAAACCAAAAATGGAGAAAGAATTTTTCAAGACATACACGAAAGATTTTGCTGTGCTCAGTCGATTACCGGATGTTGGTCAAAAAGACTCTACTATTTGAGTACTTCTGACCTACCATTCGGCGAGATGTCCAGTTTTAGTTCTTGGTTGTCCCTCCTACCAGTATCACGCCCCTGAACACCATCAGCCGACCAACTGATGATCCCCATCACGTCGCCATGACCATTCGATCATGGGGAACGGATATAATTGGCCTATTCCCTAAAACCATTGGCAGTTAAACTTATTTAGTGGTAGTGGTAGATTATTTCACGAAATGGGTTCGAAACCGAACCCCTAAGGAGCATAACTAGTTTAACTGTTAAGAAGTTCTTCTGAAAAGTGTGGTTTGCCGCTTTGGATTACCCCGAGTTATCATTTCGGATAATGGAAAACAGTTTGCAGACAACCCCTTCAGGGGGTCGTGCAAAAATCTCGGGATCAAACAACATTTCACATCGGTGGGACATTTCCAAGCTAATGAGCAAGTTGAGAATTTCAATTATACGCTCCTTCATGGCCTGAAAATCAGGTTATATCAAGTTAAATCATCGTGGGTGGACGAACTCCCTACTGTGCTGTGATTCGACCGGACCACCCTGAGATCCACTACACAGAAAATTAAATTCTCTTTAACCTATGGGTCCGAAACAGTGGTTCCTGCCGAATTCATCATCTCGAATCCACGTATAGTAGCTTTTGCCGTCGAGCCTAATGAAGAAGAGAAAAGAATGGATCTCGACCTTGTCGAGGAGAACAGGAACACCGCAGCAGCCAAATGGCACTATATAAAAACATCCTGACTAGCTACTACAACACACGAGTTAGGCACCTTCACTTCAACTCGCGAGATTTAGTTTTACGGAAGAACTCGGTTAGTCGAACTGAACCTCAAGGCAAATTAGCTCCCAAATGGGAGGGGGCCGTACCGCGTCATTGAGTCCAACCGGAATGGTTATTGTAAATTGACCTACCGAAATGGCTCTTTAATACCCCGAACTTGGCATGCGAAGAATCTCAAATTGTACCATCCATGAAAAAGTATATTTTTATCCAAAAATTATTTGGAAAGACTTGCATTACTCATTCTCAAGTTATTTATTTTTTTCTTAGCACTATTTTTTCCTAAGCAAAAAATAAGGGGACAAGCAAGTACAGAAGAAAAGAACAGAGACTAAGTGCAAATAAAAAGAAGAAGTCACTAGCATTAAAAAAAATTATAAAAAAGTCAAGGTCAATACCTCAACGTCTGACTACAAAAATGCCAAGAACAGGAACACCTCGACGCCCCCGACATTCTACATCTCGGCGCCCCCAACAACCTCAGTCTCACCAGGGCTTGTTTCGTTTCTTTCGACCTCGCCCCCGAGCTCATTGCCTTCTATGTCATACTCTGACAGCCACTGATTAAATTCTTCTCGAATTTCAGTTAGGTCTCTGCCGGTCTGGATACCTTCAGCCATGCTGTCGCACAATTTCTTAGCGTCTTCGTTGAAATTGGGTTTGTCTTTGAGAAATTCCAACTGCTCGGTGGAAAGGAAAGATGCCGCATCGTTGACAGTCGAAGTGTATCTAAACATGAAATTCGACAGCATTAGCTCGCTGAGATCATGAGTAAAAGTTTCGGATTTGCAGAAGGTCTCCACGGCCAAAGTGCCAGCCTTCTCTATTGCCTCCTGGGCTGACTGCTCTTGGGATCTTCTGTCTTTTTTTTCGTCAAGAGCCGTTCTCAAAGAATTGTTTGTGGCCTCGACTTACTCCCGTTCGGCCACAGTCTTGTCGCGTTCCTGTTTAGTAGTCTTTAGCTTTTTTTTTTCAACTCGGAGACCTTCTTCCGAATCTCGGAAGATGGCTAGTAATACTCAAGCAGGTTTGTATAACGCTGCATCAGTTCGGATAGAAAGACTGTAGTAGAGACCCATGCTACCGAGGCGCTCTGCATCAGATCAGGAGGATTGAGATTTCGAGTATAGACATGATCTCTTGACAGGACGGAGTGCACCAGGAGTTTGTTAGCGACCTTGGGATCTTTGCAGCGGTCGTTCACGTTAAGATTCCACTCCGAGTGCCATTGCACGCTGGAGTGTCTTTTATCCTCCCCGACTTCCTGAGGTTGAACGTGGTAGAGTTTAAACAAAGATGACCTTGATACAGGCACTTCGGGAGGAATCGTCGCCCCTCGACTCGGCGGTGGATATGCAATCATCACACCTCGAGTCGCCACCCCCATCGGGATGGCTGAGGTCCAGGAAGTCTCATATGGAATTATTATCGGAGTGGGGTGACTAGCCGCAGTTGTCTTTTTCTTCGGCGGAGCAGACGTCCTAATGGTGGCCTTTCGCTTTGCTTGCCTCTTGTTCACTACGACGGCCCCCTAAGTGATCAGGTCGGATACCCTTGTCACTGCACAAGAGAAATGTGAAGTTATTTAGAATCAAACAAAAAAAAAACAAGGTAATGAATGAAAAAGTACAAGGTTTCTTAAGCCTAGTAGAGAAGAAAGGAGAATGATCTGGGTTGATTAAAACTCGACTGATTCCTCCGTTTACGAGGACTGCCTCGGAGAATGCCCAACTGTTAATCTTGAGACCCGACCCCATCAGTTTCAGAAATTCTCTTCTTCCAGGTCACCAAGAGAGGTGTCTTTTGCCGAAATGGGGGGTCTCCACCAGAATCCCCTTGGGAAATTCTCGGCCGGGACGAATACAAAATTATACTTTCACTCCTTTATTGAAGTAGGAACATCTACTACTAATTTCGGGATTTTATTCCCGAAATAAAACCACCCCTTCTCACTTTCACTATTTTTGATGGTGTAACAGCGGCGGAAGAGATTGACTGTAGGAACTATCTCTTGATGTCGGCACAGCATCTCAAAATCGACTAGGACTCGGACTGCATTGGGGACGAGTTGAGTGATTCTCACTCCTCAATATCTGATGCAGTCTCGGAAGAATCTGGTGGTCGGCATTTTGAGGCCCGACCTCCAGTTGGTTCGTATATATGGCAACCCTCCCCTTCTGATGACGTTCTGTTGTTTGATTCAGTCCGAGTGGACGGATGCTGTAGTCACCTCGAAAAGATATTTGAAGATCAGGGCGGCTGTCAGGGTTTCACCCATAACACTGTTGAACATGGAGACTTGACCATAGTCGATGGCCGATAGATTTGGAGGGGTAGCCGATTCAAACACGCCCTCATCCCTTGGCATCTCGTCCCGTGCTCGTCATTATAAAGCACCTCATATTCTTCTGGACTTTGCGTTTGTGAAGTCCCGGCCTCATGGGATACTTTGGCTGCCCCCTCCCCGGGGTTGGATGAGGTCCCTTCCCTAGGGTTGGATGATGTTCCTTCCTCCTGAGTTGGGTCGGCCTCTCTGTCTCGAAAAGTCCGGCCTCACTGCCTTCCTATGGGTACGAGCTATTCGTGCCATTATCAAAGGGAGGAGGAGTGAGGAACTTACTATTTCTAGGAAGATGGTGTTTGCTGGCTATAGCGTCACAACGAAAAATCGTTCGGATGGGCAGATGGTAAGAAGTAAAAAGCGAAAAAGGGTGAAAAGTGAAGAAGGGACCTCCTATTTATAAGGAAGCGAAGAAAACCAAAAGACGGTACATTGAACCTTTTAAGAAAGACGCGCCCCCTCATTTATTAGCTGCTATCGTTTTGACTAACCATCGCCTGACCCTCCGTCTTCCTGACCTATATCAGTCTACTTTCTGTCAATCAGTTAGACAGCTGTCTCATCGACTTCCGTGTTCCTTTAATCCTTTCGTATTCTACACGTTATCATTATGGTATACGGGGCTTCCGTGTTGTCTCCTCAAAAGCTTCAGGAAGCTGTAACCAACTACTACCCTCCCGAGACTTGGGGGACTTAGTGAGGATAGTCATTTCGACTCGAATAAACCGAGGCCGCATCCTAGTCCGGAATAATGGTTCCATCCATCTTGAACACCTCAGCCTTGCCCAACATTTCGATGACCGAGGTGTGCCTGCCATCCCGCTGTCATTTCGAGACAATGTTATGATCTACTAGAACCGAGGTCCTGTTCAAGGATCTGACAACTGAACAGTAGTGGATGTGACCTCTGACACCCTGTCCACTGCTCTGACACACTGCCCACTACCCAGAGTGGTCAGGTCAAGATGATATATTATCTTAATCTAATTTCTAGGGACTTGGACCCCACAGTCCTTCCCTCCAAATTACCCCTATAAATAGCAGAATATCGCACTAAGGAAGGGAACGAATCTCTGGTAAAAAATCCAATCTCTAGAGAATTACTCCCATATTAATACATTATTCCGAATTAACTTAATCTTCGGAGGAAAACCAGGGGACCTAGCCCCGTATCTCACCATCCAAGCAGGTTGATTCTCGATTAGCTACTCCGCTAATCCGGAGTACACTCCAGATATCTGGAGTAGCTCGTCTAGTCAAAAATCGCCTCTTCACTGTCTTTTCCTGTTTTCTTTCTACCTTCAGCAAAATGTGGGCAATTGATAAATCCAGTGCTCACGTTGCACAATCAACCCATCAAAAGGTCAAAAAGTAGGAAAATCGTTTTAGCTCCTGCATTGGTATAATTTTTTATAGTGAACTACTTCACCTTTCAGATCACCCATTAAACTAGGTCATAGCCCTTGGGGATTAGTTGGTTGAAAAAGCTGTATACATATTCATTTATTGAACTCGCAAAAATAGGGCTAATTACTTAGAATATTGTCGAAAAAAATTGAAAGAATGGTTGTCTAACAATGGGATAGTGCAAAACTATTGCCGCCGGGCTTCAAAATCCAAATTTTTTTTAAAAAAAAAAAAGAACAGTGGCACAGCCCGGCAGGACTGACACTTTTTTAAAATAGCTCGGCAGCAAATGAAAATATTTTTTTTAAAAAAAGTGTTCATTTGCTGCCGGGCTGTTTTAAAAAAGTGTCAGTCCTGCCGGGCTCTGTCAGCTTGACAGGGACTGGAAAAGTTTGGAAAAAAAAAGGTGCGGCACCACATGCACTTAGTTTCCAAGTGTTTCTTCTTCTCATCTCTCAAACTCTCTATCTGTATCTGACTCACAGGTGGTGTGGACTTTCGAACCCTTAGTTTCTATATTTTATTGTCCACGACACCACTTTCCTCCCCAGCTTTCACTCATTCACCACGCCAGTAGTTATATCATATGGATAAATTCACTTGTTTTTTTTTTGTTTTGGTTCCTTTTTTTCCTTTCTAAATTTATTTTTTTATAGCACTTGGTTTCGTTATAACCTTTTTTATTCAGTATAATAAGTAGAAGGTTTCGAAACTCGATATTTTACAATTATAACCCATTTCTTTTAACTTTCTGTAAACTTATTTAAATTCATTTTTGCAAACTAAATTATCAATTTATACCATCTTTTGCACCCATTATTAGTTTTAAATGTTTACTTGTAATATTCAATAAGCCCAATTACCAATTTTTTATCCATCCGTACTTTATGTCACACAATTACATACTATTTAATAATTGAATAATAAGAATATAAAAACTTGAACTAACTACTATAAAAGTTAACATAAAAATTTAATCCAAAAATTTTGAAGGTCTAGCATTTTATTCGTGTGCAAATTTAAAATTTCCTTTGGAAAGGTAAGAAAAGAGGATAAAACTTGTCATAAATTGATAATACTGAAAAATGAGTAAATTAATAAACTAAGAGAAAATAAAATAATAAGATAAAACTAACAAATAATAATAATAATGAAACAAAGTAGTTAATATCATGACAAAATGAAAAAATTTTAAAAAAAATGGGTGAGGGAAGAGAAGAGATTTGGGGGAAGACAATTCTAAATGGGTTAAGTGGATTTGATATGTTACCCAATAATACCCATTTAATAAATGGATATTATTGGGTAACTCATTTATACCCATATACAAAATTTAAGATATCTATACCCATCTATTCATAGACGAATATGGATAAATTTAATTAAATGAATTTGTTTGACACCTATACCTGCAGCTATCTAATTAAATTTACCACATGCTATACCTTGAGCAATAAACTGTTTTTATAAACCAAGTCACTATCCGTTCCTGAGCGGCTATGCGTTGCATTGGTTCGATCTCATTATAGGGGTCCATATTCATTGTTCAGAAGAAAATGAGAAACAAGCATCCATCTTAATCTTGCATGATAGTTCTATAAAACATTAAAAAAAAGTCAGGACTGACACAAGTGGTTTCATTTGCTGCCGGGCTGCAACCACTGTTCTTTTAAAAAAAAATTTGGATTTTGCTGCCGGGCTGACTAAGCGCAGCAACAATAGTTTTGTACCACCCCATTTTTAATTTTTTTTGGCAATATTTGAAGCAATTAGCCCAAAAAAAGTGTAGACCTGAAACCCTTCCATCCACTATCCCACTTAACTCTTCCTTGTCCAAGAGAATATATAATGGGGCCAAAATTCTTCAATGGCTCTCAAACTATTACGAAATTTAACTTTTGACTTTTAAATTTTAATTGATAAATTTTATCTCTTCAACTAATTAAAACATATAATTTTAAACTCTTTCATCAATTTGAGTCATTATGTTTAAAAAAAAATAACACAATGTGAGTAGTAATGACCCTCAAACTATTATAAAATTTAACTTTTGACCCTCCATCTATTAATTGATAAATTTTACCCCTCCAACTAATTAAAATATATAATCCTAATGTGTCCATCGACTTGAGTCGTTATGTCAAATAGAAACATCACGACGTGCACGGTAGAGACATAACCAAGGGGCATTTTCATTTCACAAGATATGTGCCAAGGGTAAAATTATTTTTACTCCTATTTGACTCATAAACTAATTTACCAAATCTCCAATTGTTGAAATTGACCAAAATCAATTGAAAGCCCATAACCCAAAATCCTGAATAGAGAAATTTTTTCAGCAAGGACAGGTTACTTGAAGAAATTGAGTTGTCTTCTTTTGAAATTTAACTTATTTTTTTCGGTGTTATTTTAGATTCATTAGGTCATGTGCTTCTCTTAATGACATAAACCTTACATATAATACATTTTTTTTTGGCAATATTCCAACAATCCTTGGTTTCATTCCAAAGTTGAACTTTCTTAAACTTTCAAATAATCAATTCTCTAGTGAAATTCCTCAGAACATACATTTTGGTCTTCTTGATTTGTTAAACAATAGGTTGGTTGGGCACATCTCAGATTCTTTATCAATAGATGTTTTATTTGACATAATGACTCAAGTTGACGAAAGGGTTAAGATCATATATTTTAATTAGTTGGATGATTAAAACTTATCCATTAATAGTTGGAGGGCCAAAAGTTGAACTTTGTAATAGTTTGAGAGCCACTGAAATATTTTGACCATCTCATGAATCCTGTAACTCTATTAGACATAACGGTTGAAGTTGATGAAAAGGCTAGAATCATCTGTTTTAATTAGTTGGAGGACTAAAATTTTTCAATTAATAGTTGAAGGGCTAAAAATTAAAATTTGTAACAATTTTAGGGCTACGGGCATTTTGCCCTTATATGGGCACAATAGGATAGCTAGAGTTAGGGGAGGGATGGGTTGAATTGGGTTAGATGATAAAGGGAGAGATCGTATGTAAGAGATCATGAGTCCAAAACTTCTTACTTACCAAAAGAAAAAAGACTAAATTAGAACAAGTATTTCATGGTGTTACAAGGTTTCTCTCTCCTTGAGAGCACTTTCTCTCTCTAGCCAGAGAGTACAGTTTCCCCCTCAGTTAGTGTTTTTTCATAAAAATCACAAACAATTCAAATTGCAAATCACAAGGCTGTCGTACCATGGATTTCAACAAAAATTATTCACTTACGTGCATTAGACCACCAGAATTCATCTAAATTCAAAGGGCATTGATTAAACCTAAAGTGTTATAACTGTGTTATCATGAATCTGTGGAAGATCCTTGGAGCGCATGGCTTGGAATGTAGCCGATCGTTCTACCTTGAAGAAAATAGCTGATCTCCTTAGGACGTTCTGCCCTCAGATCTACTTTTTGTTTTCTGCTTTATTCTATTTTAGTTTAGTCTAGATCTATCTTCTGGCTTGTGTTTTAAAGATTTCTGTTTTGTCCTTGTTTCTAAAGTTATCATCAATTGTGTCTTGGCTGAATCTCTCACAGCGTTTCTGGTGTATCTTGATCTAGTACAAGGTGAGTTAGACAATCATACTGGACAAGTAATCTACTGGGGAAACCAACAAAGACAGTATCAAAATGGCTGAAAAGCTGGAAGAAGTCTTGAGGAAATTTGCTTTGTCAGAAAAGGAGACAAGTGGAATCCAAATAAAGGAGATGATGTTATACAAGGTTTGGCAGAATGTAGGAAAAGTATTATTGGGAAAGTTGCTGGTGACAAGGTTGCAAATATAGCAGGTATGAGAAGTTTTATAAATAATATGTGGACGTTCGCAAAAAATCTTAAAGTAGTGGAAATTGGAGTAAATTTGTTTCAGTTCATGATAGGTTACATTTTTATCATTAATTTTATTATTGTTTCCCTTGTTTATATTACCAAATATTGTATTAATTGATTGATTCTACTTATATTTGGTATTTTGTGTCAATTGTAAGAAAGTGGAGCAAAAAGTAATAAAAGAGGTGATTTTTCAAAGAGTTTTCCAATTCAAGATGGAGTCTACGTGGAGTATTGGATGAAAATTAGGAAACTACCACTTTTATTAGATGTTTTATTAGGGAACAATTAGCATTATCTTGGGAGTTTTTCTTTTTTCAAGTAAAATTCTATTTTTATTGCTTTTCCTTTCTTCGGGTAGTGAATACAAGAGATAACTACTAGTATTAGCAGAAAAGGGGAGACGGCCGCTGGTCTCTTCTTTAGTTAGTCTTTAGGGAAAAATCAAGAGTTATCGATGGAGTCCTGCGGATCTCCCTTGAGGATGTGTAGCTAAATCTCCGTTTTCTAGTCGAAGGTCAATTTGAGAACTCGGTTTCAAACATCCGTGAGATCGAATTATTTTACTTATTTCTTTTTCATTAGTATTTGTACGTTTTCTGATTTAACTTCTTATGCTTGTTATGTTATTTTGAATTTCAAAGATCCGATATTTCGAATTAACCTAATAATCTACTGCCAGATTAATTGATTGAATCTATAATTGTTCAATTGATTAATACCAGTGGCGACTAGCGTGATTGGTTTCATGTTAGGGAAACGTATGATCTAAGTTAAACGAACCCTCGTAGCGCGTTTGTTAGTTAGGGTTGGATTTTTCTAATTCTTATTGCAATCGAAAAATTAAATCCTATGGTCGTACCTAGGGTTATTTCTTGGTTAGGGAAATAGTTAATGGTCCTACCTTGACTATTGAAAAGTAAGGAAAGGCTGGTTGCTTATCGCGTGTATGACAACTATAACCAATCTATTAATGAGTAATTGAATTATCTTTGCATCAATGATCAGTTGAAATGGACTGTATCTGAAAAGTTACACCTTTGATTAGAGTCGTATTGGTTATTGATTAATTGTTGTTTATTTCTATTAGTTGTTTCATTAGTTGGTTAATTAGTTATTTTATATTTTTCAAAAATCCCCCATACTTCGGACTCTGGAAGAAACGAATTATCCCCAGTCCCTGTGGATTCGACCCTGCTCACCGCTATATACAAAATTTTGTATTTTTCTCGAGTAGGTATTTATTATTATACAGACTTGACACCTGTCAGTTCACTTTCGCAAGCCTTTATGATAGAGATAGGGTTTTAGATGGGAGACCTTCGGTATATGATAACCAACCTTTGGTGGTTCTTCCCTGGAAGGAGGAATTGGAAGGAGAATCAAAGACATTCACTACAACATGGATTTGGATTCAAATCTGGAATCTGCCCATTCATTGGATAACAAAGATGTTGGAAAGAAAATTGGAGGAGTATTTTTATCAGTCAAGGAGGTAATAATACCAAATGGGGGGAGTAAGGATGGGAAACATATTAAAATTCTGGATGAAATTGATTTGACCCAGCCATTGCTAAGGGGAACGATGGTGAAAATGAATGGGATAATCAAATGGGTAGAATTTTGATATGAACGTTGCCCGGATTTTTGATATTGTTGTGGAATGATGGGATATAATGAAAGGAATTGTAAGGACAAGGGGAGCAACATAAAAAGAGAAGCACAATATGGGGCATGGATGAAAGCTATTAACCCAAGGAATCCTATAAAGAAAATAAATAGACAAGCTCATATGGAGAATAATAATAGAACTGTAGAAACACAATCCCAGGCAAGAAAGAAAGGGAACTCCAAGGTTATGCTTACTTGGGGTAATAGTGACCATGTTAGTGATAGAGTTGAGGAAAGGAGGTCTGACAACATGGCAAATGCTACGTTAGGAAAAGGAAATATGTTGAGTTAGAATCTAGGGGAAGGGCAAAAAAAAATGACAAGAGAGTTTGCTAGGAAAGGATCAGAGCTGTGAAGTTGGAGAAGAAGATAGAGATATGAGATCAAATAAGATGGAGAAGAAGAAAAACAAGGAGGACCTGGAAATGGGGGAAAATAATGGGAAAAACATAGAGGTAAATGAAAATGAATAGTATGATATAATGTGGATTGATAGCCCGAATGAGTGCAAGAAGAATAATGAAGATGGGGAGAAGGTATGTGCACTTAAGATGAAGGACCTTGGTAAGGAACCAAAAGATAAAAAAGGAAGGAATGTAGAGGAGAGAAGAAAGGTAAATACAAGGGAAGCAAAGGATGGAAGAGACTAGTTAAGGAAGTAGGAAGCAGGAAGCCTTTGTCAGATTGGAATGGCAATGCAGACGCAGGGAAAGGGAGCGGCAAAAGAAAGACAGTAGCTACTAGTTTAGAAAAGGGATACCAATAAGGAGGAAGATGAAGTGCAGGCTAAGGTCAGAAGGATAGGGAACCAAGAAAACACCAACTGCATGCTGGAGGTGGTAGAGCCCAACCTAAATGGGGCTCCCAGTTCTCTATGAACGCTCTGGTGTGGAATTGTCGAGGTGTAGGGAGTCCCTTGACTTTTCCCCAAGTTGAGGAGACTGTGAAACTCCACTCCCCTAGCATTATTTTCTTATCAGAAACTAAAAATAATAAGACATACATAAATAGGATAAAAATGAAGCTAAGATATGATTCACTATTTGTAGTTGATCCAGTGGGAAAATCAGGTAGATTAGCAGCTCTTTGGAAGAAGGAAGTTAAAGTCTGTAAGGTCCTGTTTACTCAGTTTACTACAGAGCTGTTGACTGAGAATCAGGAAAGGAATATAAATTGGTGATTCATCGGTGTTTATGCAAGCTCAAAGGATCACATAAGAGAACAACAATGGGAACTTATTAGCCTAAGAAAGCAAATCTGGGGAAGATACTGGACTATAGCAGGGGATATGAATGATATAATCTCAAATGATGAGAAGTGGGGAGGCAAAGGAAGATCTGAGGCAAGTTTTAGAGTGTTTAGAAATTTCATCAGGAGTAATCAACTAATGAATCAGGGTTTGAAGGTAAACCTTGGACATGGTGTAACAATTGAGAAAATGAAGGTGAAATTAAGGAAAGGCTTGACAGAATATTGGTGAGTAGAAAGTGGAAAGCTGAGTATGGAAGAGCTAGATGCATACACATCCACAAGAAAGCTTCAGACCACTGCATGATGTTACTGAATATGGAACCACAAAGAAGAAGATGGAAGAAAAGATTCTACTTTGATAGAAAATTGGTTACAGTATCAAGGATCAGCAAGGGTCAAGGTTTTTTAGTTGCAAAATAGGATAAAAAAATGTAGAATGGCTTTGCTTGATTGGGATAAAAAGCTGAAAAGTAATGAAAAAGGAGATTCAGGAGCTATAAAGGAAAATTAGTAGGATAAAGGAGAAGGGTGGGGAGAATAAAAGGAAGATCTTGAATGAACTGCATAAGAATTTGGCTGATGCCTACAAGAAAAAGGAAATCTTCTGGGGACAGAAAACAAGGATTAAGTGGCTTCAGGAAAGGGATTAAAACACCAATTTTTTCATGCTACTGTTGAAGCTAGAAGGAGGAAGAATGCTATACATACACTACAAAAGGAAGATGGTACTTGGTGTGAGTCTGAGAAAGAGGTGGAATTGGAAATCACAGGGTATTTTGAGAACCTCTTCAATTCTTCACAGCTAGAGTCATTTGATACAATCCTTGAAGGAATTCCACAGTGTATTACAAGTCAAATGAATATGCAGCTAACAAAGCCTGTAGTAGAATGGGAGATCAGAAAAGTTGTGTTTTCCTTACACCCAAACAAAGCACCAGGTCCTGATGGTATAACTCCCATTTTCTTCCAAAAATTCTAGAATATTGTTAAAGGTGATCTTATTGCCGCTATTTCTAGTTTGTTTCATTTAGGTAACCTATTAAAGTCTATAAATGAAACTGTTATTACGTTGATTCCTAAAGTTGATGCCTCCACCCTAGTCTCTCAGTTTAGGCCTATAAGCCTCTGCAATGTGATTTATGGAGTCACCTCAAAAATATTGGTTAACAGGCTTAAACCTTTCCTTAAACATTGCATTAGCTCCAACCAATCCGCTTTTATTCCTGGAAGACAGATTCTGCATAATGCAGTTATTGCACATCAGTTTATTCATTGCCTTAATAATAGAAGAATTGGTACAAACACTCACATGGCCCTCAAGCTTGACATGTCTAAGGCTTATGATAGGGTAGAGTGGCTGTGTTTGGCAAAAGTTATGCAAAAAATGGGGTTTTGTCCAAAGTGGATCCAATGGATTATGAAATATGTTTCTTCTGTAACTTACACATTTAACATCAATGGGGAGAAAAAAGGCTATGTGAAACCAACTAAAGGACTCAAACAAGGGGACCCTCTATCTCCTTACCTCTTTGTAATCATCTCTGAAGGTTTTTCTAGCTTATTGAAGCAGGCAATGCAAAGCAAAAGGCTAACTGGGCTTAAAATTACTCAATGTTGCCCTGTTGTGTCACATTTATTTTTTGCAAATGATACCCTGATTTTTTGTAAAGCAACAAAGGAAGAGGCACAATAGATTATGCATATTCTAAGCACCTATGGAGTAGCATTTGGTCAAATGATCAATGTGGATAAATCAGTTGTGTTCTTTAGTAAGAATACTGGAGATGACAGAAAAAATACAGTGTTGGATGTGCTGGGGGCATGAAAGAGGTGCAGCAGAGTAAATATTTGGGTCTCCCTATGGTTATTAGGAGATCTAAGAGGCAGATTTTTAACTATATAAAACAAAAGGTGATGGCAAGACTAAATGGTTGAAAAGAAAAACTTTTAAGTCAGGCAGGAAAGGAGATGTTAATGAAATTAGTTCTGCTGGCTATGCCTACATATGCTATGGGGTGCTGCAAGCTTCCAAAAGGGCTATGTGTGGAAGTTTGTAAGGAGATGGTTAAATTTTGGTGGGGAGATAAGGAACAAGAAAGGAGAGTTCACTGGATGGGTTGGTCAAAGTTGTCAGAAGTCAAAGGAAAGGAGGATTGGGTTTTAGAGATTTGATGGATTTTAACAATGCAATATTAGCTAAACAGTTGTGGAGATATTAACGAGGCCAAATTTGATGGTTAGTAGAGTATTAAGAGGAAAATACTTCAAAGGGGAATCAATATGGAAAACGAAAACAAAAGCAAGTGATTCTTGGATGTGGAAGAGCATTATGTATGCTAGGGAACTGCTAGAAAGTGGGGCAAGAAAAAGAGTTGGGGATGGAATAACCACAGACATTGGGAGGGATGGATGACTACTTGAAAAGGGGAAAGGAAAGATCAGATCAGAGAAACCAATAGAGTGCCAATTAAACAAAGTAAGTGAATTGATCCAAAATGGTTAGTGGAATGTGGAACTGATGAAAACACAGTTTTTGACAAGGAGGATTAGAAGAACACCAGTTAGTATTACTAACAGCAAGGATAGACTGGTGTGGCCATTATCAGTTACGGGGGAATATACTGTGAAGACAGGATACTTGCTAGCAAAAGAGTTGAAAGATAAACATGGAATCAGAAGGAGACTAGGAGGCGACAGTAGCAGAAATGAATAAAACTTTGGTGCCTGGAAGTTTCTTTGGAGTCTAAATATGAAGCACAAGCTGAAGCACTTCATATGGAAATGTTTACATAGAATACTGCCTGTAAATGAAGTGGTTAAAAGCAGAATGGGAAAAGGTGATGATAAATGTGCATGCTGTGACAAATATACAGAAACAATAGACATATTCTCTTCTTCTGTCAACATGCTGAACTTGCATGGAAGATTGCGCATATCAAGTGGGATGCATTGATTGAGTTCTGGCATAACTTTTAGCATTGGTGGAATTGTTTAATGGAAGCTAAGGAACGAAAGGAGGGTAGGGACCATATAGTACTCACAGTGAATATCCTGTGGCAGATTTGGAAAGCTTGAAACCAGATTCATTTAAGCAAGGAAAGGAAAGGTCCAGAACAGATTATTAACAAAGCTATGCTGGAGTGGCAGGAACATGACAGTGCCAACCACAGAGAAAATGCAGGAGATCCAGCAGAGGAGAACATGCGAGACAAAGCTTACTGGCAACCACCTTAGGAAGGAGTGATTTAAATTAACACAGATGCAGCCTTGAACAGTAAGAAAGAAAGAGCTGGCTGGGGAATTGTTGCTAGAAGCAATAATGGTTCGTTAGTCAATGCATGGGCGGGAGCTGAAAAAGGTTGCAATGAACAAAGTTGCAATTAGAAGAGCTCTGATTAAAGCAAAGCTGGAAGGTTGGAACAGAATAGAGCTACAATGTGATTGTAAGGTAGCACTGGACAAAATCATGGAAGAAAACAACCAAGATGCAAGAATTGGAACCATTGTGGAAGACATTATGAAGCTGAGAGAAGACTTCAGTCAATGTTCCTTCTCTTTTGGTAGAAGAGAGGGCAACTACGTCAGTCATGAGTTGGCAAAATTTGCCTTAAACTTTGTCTATGACATCCAGTGGAAGGACTCCTTCCCTGCTTGGTTAACTAGTTTAACCAGGAGAGATATGGGGGCAGTTGCTCCAATTTTGTAACTTGCATTACTACTCTTTCTGCAATATAATGCTATGTTATCGTTTGGGGAAAAAAAAAAGACTAAATTGTCAAAAAGGGATCGTTAACCTCACATATTTCGCTCAATTTCAAACTAAAGCCGCAAATTCAATTCATAAGGGCTAGACTGATTGCTGGTGGCACCCTTGGGTTGAGTGTTTGCCAAGAAAAAGAGCAGTGAAAAAGTTGGTGAAGATGGGAGTAGTGGGAGGGCTGGAGATGTTGGAGAAGCAGCTGTAGCGAAGGATGGAGCAACAAAGATAATCATTCTTTGCAGGATTGTCTGAGAGCAGTGAAAAAGTTGGCGGAGATGAGAGTATTGGAAGGGTTGGAGATGTTGGAGAACAGCAGTAGCAGTAAAGAAGGATAGAGCAACAAAGATATTCAATCTTAGCAGGATGGTCTCGTCCGTTCTGTAGTATATTTCATGTTAATGCTATTCCTTTAAACCTACCAAGAGGCCCAAAAGGTACCAACCATGCCCTTAAGAGCTAAATTTCCAATTTCATACCAGAAGAAAATGGAGCAGCAGCAACGTTAATGACAAACTAATCCTCCACGAAGAAAGAAAGCAGCCAAATATATACGTTGGAGGCAGCATCACGAGACAAAGTAATTCATCCACCGCAAAGTGTTAACATCCCACTTGACAGTAAGTCTTGTATTCTGATGGACAGAATCAGTAATTGCATTGATTGGATTTCTGTGAATCACGAAATATCCAGAAAAGCAACATGCTATTGTGAATCAACTTTAAAAACCACAAGAACCAGGCAACATACATGCTAGTGTGAACCAACTTCAAAAACCACAGGAACCTGTTATACTATCCCTTATAACTCACACATTAGCATTCAACCTTGAGTCTTCAAGTTTAACCCAAACTGTAAGACAAATTGCTAAAACATAATCTGGAAGCAGCACTACAATGAGACTGAGTTTTCTAAGGAGAATGATACTTGTTCTAGAAATGGAAGCAAAATAACTTAGGAATTGGGAGGCAAAAACGAAGGTAGACTATACGTCAAGATACAGTACTCGTTCCAAAAAACATTGAAATTTTATTTGAAACACTTCGCATCCAACAGAGGCTCTCCCTCGAAAGGCTCATAATCTTCAATCATCTGTTTGACACACTCTTTTTCGGCTTCATCACTGTTGTCTACCTCCTTCTAGTTATGCAGCTCCATATCATAAATCTCATCCAGGACAAATTTGGGGATTTGTTTACCGCGGAAAAGCCACAACCCCTTTACCTTGGATGCGTGCTCTAAACCAATGGCCAACATTTTCCCAAATGCATACTTGCCGTGCAAGATCCATTCTTGGCAGAAATCCACCAACCTTGTTCAAAGTAACAAAAGAAACTTTGTTTTCATCATTGTACTTGTCATCGCAAAACCAGAGTGAGTATCCTTCAGGATCATACATGTCCCAAAATATTATAGTCCACGAATATGCATCGAGTATGCATGCAAAGTAAAATTACAAGGAAACTTTATTATTTGAAGCCAATGCAACATCCAAAATTGCCGTACATAGTCTGTATTACTACTGACGAAACCCGAATTGGAGAATCCACATTTGAGTTTCTCTTCTACTTAATCAGGGTGTAGTGTAGAAATTACAACTGAGCAATAGCCCAAGAATACATCTGCAACTTGATTATGAAGATTGGAAACAATAGTATTTGTATAGTAACTCCTAGGTATATCCATCTCTGGAGGATCAGGCAGTCGTGGTCTCGAGAAATGGATAATCAGTGTAGCCAATAACAGGATCGGATATATAAAAAGTAGCTCTGTCATACTTGGTCAGAGGAGCATTTAACTCAAACCTTTTGGGCAAATCAGGATTGGACAAGAACCAACGTCCGTAAACAATGAGATCGGCCCGATTTTCTGCTATAGCTTCATTGCCATCTTCCCTTAGATAACCACCAGCAGCCAAGAAAGTTCCTTTGAACGCCTTTCTCATGGGCAAAAGACTATCATCATGACGTTTAGAGTTTTCATTGACCCTGATTCTAGGCTCAACCATGTGCAAGTACAGAATCCCATATTTATTCAAGGCTTCAGCCATGTAAAGGCCTAAAGGTTTTGGATTTGAATCAGCACAATCCATGAAATCTGTGAAGGGTGAAAGCCTTATCCCAACTCTATGAGGTCCTATTGCATTGGAAACAGCTTCAACTATTTCCAGAGCAAATCTGCACCTGTTCTCTATAGAACCTCCATATTCGTCCGTTCTGTCATTCGCTTTGTCTTTCAAGAATTGCTCTATTAGATAGCCATGAGCCCCATGGATCTCCACCCCATCAAAACCTGCAAATTAGAAAGTTATATACGATACTGACTGTTTAATTTTGCAGAAACTTTGAGTTGTTTTTGAAAGTAGACTGTAACATTATTAGAACATTTACCAAGGCGTTCATTTATTTAAGTTTCTTATAAATTTTGATTGCTGCAAAAAAGCTTACCAGCTTCAATAGCATTAAGTGCAGCAAGCCTAAAATTGTTGACAATATCAGGAATCTCTTCTTTCCTCAACCTTCGAGGAGGTGAAAATTTTATATCGTAACCAGTAGTACTTGTTGGAAGGTGGGGAGTTATTTCCTTATCTGTAGATGAGATTGGAGCCTGTCCATTAGGCTGAGCACCTGCGAATGACAGTAAAATACAACAAGGCTCATTAATTAAGAGGCAAAGGATATTATGGTTTAAACTATGCTAAATAAGGTCGAAAGGCTGCTATATAAATTATGAACAAGATGCTCATGAGGTTTAGTCACTACTGTAAACCAGAAAATTTGAACTACTGAGGCTACTTCGCAATGAACAGTTTAAGATTGTAGTACCTCAAGTATCTTATACACTAGGCTGTTTATCAAACAAGAAGTCAAGGTAACAATCTAATGGGGCTTTATCAAATTGTGGATATTGAGGTCCATTTTAGGAATTCTAATTCCTATGTGCTGAGATCTTGTGAATTTTGAAGCAAAGAACAAATAAACGGACAAGAAGTTACCATAAATTAGAAACTCTTCCCACATGCCAAAGCTGGCAAAAGATTATACCGCCTTTGGCATGGACCGCATCAACAATGGGTTTCCAGGCCTCAACTTGTTCCTTTGTCCAGATACCAGGTGTATCTGGATACCTACAAACATTAAAATCTTAATTGACATATAAAGAAAGTAAACTATAGCATGAAACTTGTACTAGTATAATTTTTGCCCTGTAAAAATTACCCTTGGGCTGTGTCAGAAACTCCTGTGGCTTCAGTTATCAGGAAACCGCCTTCGGTAGTTCTTTGAGAGTAGTACAATGCAGCATGGGGCTGTGGTACATTTCCATATGATCGTTGCCTTGTCAGAGGCGCCAAAACAACTCTGCAATGGAACGGCAAAAGAAAATGCAGAAATCAGTCTTTTGATTTGCTAATATTTTCTGAAACAGGGGATTTAGGTAGCAGAACCAAGGATATTAGCAAAAGAAATGTCAAGAACGTTTAAAAAGTTTTTCTGAAACAGGGCAAGTCCAAGCACAGCATTGCATTGCAGCTGCTATTTCCCAAATGGGATTTTAACAAGAAGGGCCAAAATAATTTTCTCATGAAAAACTACATTGTATTTAAAATAAAATAAAAGCTAGAGAAAAGCAGAAAGATGGTACCTATGAGAAAGCTGGAAAGGTCCCATTTTAGATGGAGTTAGTAAAGGAATTGGTTGCTCTTCCTGTCCATTATCCATTATCAATCTTCTTCCCCATGATCTTTCTTGTTTATACTATTTCTTCACTTTAATGACTTTCCTGTCTCAAAAATCAGAGAATAATGCAACTAAAGGTACAAAGGAAGCTAATGGAGCCTCTTTTATTTATAGAGTTGAAAGTGGTGGGGGGGGACCGATCCTGTCTTGGTCATGGTTCAAAGTGGGCACTCGCGGTCGTAGCTCAGATAGTTCCACATCGCTCTCGACATATTAGTTGCGTATTTTGAAATATTTAATATTCTAAAAATTATAAATAATATAAAAAAATATGATAAACAAAATTATTTAAAAAATTAGTAAAAGTAATAAAAATTTGATTTGACTCATTCGTTTCTATCCATTTTAAAAATATCTTGATTGAGTTTTCAGTGACTCAATCGAATTCTCGACGTTCCATTATTTTGAAATCATTTCGTCTCAATATCAAATTAGAAAACTCCGTTTCAGACTCGGCCCGAAAATTTTTGAACCATGGTCTTGGTTGAAGCCGCCAGGGTTGGGGGAATGATCTTGTCTTGGTAGAAGCCGCCAGGGTCCACACTCCATAATGCACCCATTGATAATCAAATGAATGTTGTAGTCAGCAATGACGTACCAAAAACACGACAAATTACGTTAAGTCCCCTTTCCTTTTTTGGTATCATGATGGGCATTCGTGGAGGATAGGGTTGCAAACGAGTCGAGTCGAGTCGAGCTTTGGCCTTATCGAGTCGAGCCTTGACTTAATTTCATCGAACTCGAACTCGAGCTCGAGCTCGACGAGCTGGCAATTTTGAAACTCGAGCTCGAGTTCGACTCGATTCGAGCCGAGCTCGAGCTCGAAAAAATAAAAATAATTATTTTATTTTTAAAAAAAAAATAAAATAATATTTTTTATTAATAAATAATAAAATATTAAGGATATTTATGTAATTTTACTATTAAAATAAAAATAAAAATAAAATATATATATATATACTCGAGCTCGCGAGCCGGCTCGCGAGCTAACGAGCTTAATATTTTGAGCTCGAGTTCGAGCTCGAGTTTGACTCGACCAACTCGAGCTCGAGTTTGACTCGACCAACTCGAGCTCGACTCGAGCTCGAAAAATGTCGAGCTCGACTCGAGCTTGAATCGAGCCGCTCGCGAGTGGCTCGATTCGTTTGCACCCCTAATGGAGGAGACCTTGGTCTAATTACTAAGGTTGAAAACTGTAAGAGAAATGAAAAATTTTTAAATTTAAATTCTTATTCTCTCTTTATTTCTTAATTTTACTTTTTTCTTTAAAAAAAATTAAGACTTTACCTTATTCAAGTCTTTTCTTATACATGATTTAGGAGATTTACAAACAACATTATCCCCGAATAACTTGTGCATCATTTAGAAGATTTACAAATAAAATTATTCCCGTGTTTTAAATTATTTCCATAGTCTTGTAAGGGAGCTATGCTCTTGGGGTCTACCCTATCTTCTTCTTCTTTTTTTTTTTTGTTTCCGTTACGATAGATCTACATCTATTCTATGTTACGGGGAGGGGGACCAAAAGAGGTCAAAGAGAAAATTGGAGGGGACTAAACCACCTACTGTCCCAAACTCGTCTGGAAGCCACTGAGTGTGGCTTGCCACTGAAAAGTGGCTTGCCACATTTTTTGTGGCCAAAGGTGGGAGGCAGGGTTTGATCCTTGACCTCTTCACCCCACCACCTTTGGTGGTGGCCACTGAGTTAAATTTAGTGGTTTTGCGGTCTACCCTCGCACACGATATTGTAAGCGATCGGAGGTGAATCCAACATAACTTTTTTCACACTAAAAAAAAAATTTTTTTACTCTCGAAGCCTGCCTCTACTAGATCTAGGGTACTCCAAAATTGCCCCTATTCCTTAGCCAACTATACTCTTAACCTCATGATTTTGTCCAAGCTATTAAAAAATAGACAAACAAATAAATAAAAGCTAATCCCACATTAACACGCCAAGATCTTCTCTGGACTAATTGTTGCCGATCTTGGACTTCTCCACTCTCCTCCAGTTAATTTGTAGATGGAATCTCAAATTCATTAACACATCTTTTTTTCTTGATTTAAATATTTAAGTTGATTTTACTGAAATATGGAGTTGCAAGTTTTAATAATGACTTCTAGTTCTAATGAACAAACACCACAAATTTGATGGGTATTTTTAAATATCCTATTTAAAAAAAAAAAGTTCAGTATTACTACAGTAATATGTATAAAACTACTGAATAATGTAGCATTACAAGGAAAACGGTGTTTTGATCCCGTAAAACATTCGTATATATAGTTTCGAGCCCTTGAACCTCCAAAGTTGTTTTAGACTACCATAAATTGCTAAATCACGTCAAAATCAATCCTCAGCCATTGGCATAAGAAATAAAATTTGATTCGATTTCAAAGTTTGAAGAACCAAATATATTTAAAAGGTCAATTTTTTAGCACCCAATTGAAATTGAGCTCTTTGGAAAATTTTTTTTTTCTTTGAACTTGGTCCTTTGAAATTTCAGGATTGTGTTAAATGCTTCCCCAACAATTATTTTGGCTAATCTACCATGAAATTTGGTCAAACTTCCTAAGTATAAGCTATCGGTGTATGAACAGCAGCATTTAGTTGAAATTAAGGAGCCGAATCAAAAAGTTTGAAAACCTAAATGAAAGTTCGGCGGTCAACTTATATGTTTCAACTTTTACAGGTCAAAATTTTGTCGTATTTAAGACATCCTGTTCTGCCTAATGAAGTATGCGCATCAGCTTATGGACTTTTTTAAACGGTGGATGCCTGTTAGTACAGTTAAATTATATCTAACTTACTCCCTCTGTCCCATTTTGATAGTTCTAGTTTTTTTCACACAATTTAAGAAAAAGTAGTTAATTTTGTTAGAAAAACAAATTTATATTGCTATTTTTCTAAAATACCCTTACATTAAATAAAGTTGACTTTTCATATATCAATATGTTTTGAAAAATCTAAATGCATTAAACGGGTATCCAATACTAACAATCTATATTAAATAAGGTAGTTTATAATAATAACAACTTACATTAAATAAGGGTATTTTAGATAAATTAAAAGACAACTACATTTTTTAATTGGAAAGTGGACTACAGTTTGGGACAAACAAAAAAGGAAAACAGGACTATCAAAGTAGGACGGAGGGAGTATTATGTAAACACATATCACAGTCATCGCACCCCTACATTTAGATTCTTTTTTTCTATAAAACTAACACTTGATATCTCCTCTTGTTGAATATCTATTAGGCATCAGTTAGTCAAACAGTACATTTATTACAAAAAGAGAAGTATGGCCATACACTGCAAACGTTATGCTCACTTAGGTTAAATTTATCGACTAAGGGACTGGAGGGTTTCAGTTCATTTGAATGAATTGTAGACTGTTTGTTCTATAATGTAAATTACTTTGAACAATGTGAATCAAGAAATACTATTTTTGCAGGTCTCACACAAATCATAAAACTGATTACAACGTGTAATCTGAATCTTATATTTTTAGCCAAAAAAATCTAGGATTGTGTATTGATTGGTACCCACAACAAGTTTTTTGGCTATTACAAGGTCACGTAAAACATCCTTAGTAAACGGTGTAAGAAGAGTATCATTTAGTTGAATTTAAGGAGCCAAATCAGAAAATGCCAATGTTACGAAAAACTTAGGATTGCAAGTTTTTCAAGAAAAAAATTTGAAATAGTTTTTTGATGTATATTTTAATTATATTTTTATTTTACATTGTCACAGTATATTTTTATATAAAATCGAGACTTTGATGAGCTTGGCGGTCAACCTGCACATTTTCAACTGCCGGAGGTCAAAAGTTTCCTGTACTTGGACAGTTTACTAGTCAAAATTAAACTAATGCAATAGTTAAATGGTTCTCCGTATATTTTGAGGCCTAGGTCGGCTAATCATGGTACGTAAGCATTTGATTCATCAATTGACTAAGGGCAGGACGGTTTAAGTTCATTGAACAAAATCTGAATTGTTTGTCTAATAATGTCAATTATTTTAGGGATAATTTCAGAAACCTCCCCTGAGATTTCTAATAATTTCACTTGGCTCCCCTAAAGTTTCAAAAATTACACCTTCCTCCGTTGTTCATTTAAAATGACAATATTAACCTTAATATTTTTAATAAAACTCTCTTGTTGCCATGTTTAGGCAAAGGATGGATTTTATATATTTTTTTTACTATTTTCCTTCTTATTCATTTCTCTTATATTTCATTAGAAGTATAACAGAACTATCAATGTTGTTCCTAATATCTGTTCAAATTACGTTAAACTAGTAAATTTTTTGATAACTTTTAATATTCTCCCATTTTTTTGGTAGTTTTTTTTTTTTTTGGTATCAAAATCAAGGAAAAGTCAATAATAATTAAAAATAAATGGTTCAAAATCACTGCCAAATTATGATAGTTCCACCACTAAACTAGTCCATAAATTTTCATTTAAAAAAATAGTCCATAAGCTTTAAAAGAAACAAAAATAGCACTCTCTATCTTAAAAAGAATTTATATTCCCAATAAAACACTATGAAATATACCCTATTATAACAAAAGATTTATTATTATAGTTGATTATTAAATAACAAATATTAGCATGAAAACTTGAGACTCTTTTTGTTTAGAAGAACAAATTGAACTTTGTAAGATAAAGGCATTTTAGGGTATTCATTAAATTTTTTACTCTATTTTAAAGTTTAGTTACCAAAGTGTCAAATCAAAGGAGGTAAGTGTAATTTTTAAAATATCATGGGAATTAAGTGAAATCCTCAAGGGAGGTTTCTGAAATTATCCCATTATTTTATACATAGCGTTTCTCTTTTGCAAGTTTATTTGATGAAATTGAAATCTAAAGAATAAATTTGAATCTATTAAGTTATTAAATTGTTAAATATTAAAATCTTTAAAAATTTAAAAAACATAAAGAAATCTTAACATTTGTGCGTATTATGTATTAACTGATTAGTGAATAACTTTTCACTTATCTTTTTCGAGTAAGTTGTGTCTATATAATTCACATTCACTTCATTAATTAAATTATTCTAATTTTTATTATCAAATACATCTAATCGTGTTAAAATTTAAATTTATTAAATTTAAGTATTGAATTAATTGATCAAATAGGCCCAAGTCTCACGCAAACGTTGAAATCTATTACGTCACCAGCATATGAGTTTTACATCTTTTAAAATTTGGTGGATTATTGCGGGGGCCCTTCCGCCATTCCCAAATCTAGTGCTTTGAGTGGTAACGTAACATCTTACGTCACCAGCATAAATTCATTTTGCCAAAGGAAGAAAAGGATTAAAAAACTCATTTCTCCAAATGGAAAGGAGAATAGAGATCCTACCACTACAAAGCTTGCAGCCCATTAGCCAAATCAGCAAAAATTATTCATCATTCTCTCACAAAAGTTGTTTGTTTAAATTCTATTGCTAATGTGAGAGTTGTATTCGTGGATGATTTGTAAGAACCTTGTAAATGACCTTCTGCTGCCGATATAAGTGTTATATTGATGGGCGATCAATAAGAACTCTTGTAAGCGATTTCCTGCTATTGATATGAGAGCTATATTGATGGGTGATTTGTAATAATTATTACAAGTGATGTGTGATCCCGAGCACATGTTATGTACCATAGTTGTAATTGGAGATAAATCTATCCAAAAAATTTTTTACCAAAAAATAAATAAATAAAGTAAAAATTATTGTAATTAGAAAGACGAGTTTGACCATGATTCCCTTTCATTAATTAATACACAAGTACAAAGTTTTTTGCCTTATTAACACATATGTACTAAATGTGTAGAGGTGTGCCAAGAGAGTTTCGTTTTTTGTGATGTGGCAAAACATTATTGGACAATTTGTGGTCGTCCTTGTACGTGAGAATTGCACGTGTTTGTGCAAAAAAAAATTCCGAATGGGAATGTTATTATCAATGTTTTCAAACCCGGACCAGACCGGCCGGTTCGACCGGTCAAACCGCAAACCGGCCATGTGTCCGGTCCGGTTCATAGCTGGGGTTGACTTGGTTCTAGAACCGGTCAAACCCGTAAAAAACCGTTAAAAACCGTTAAACTCGGATCGAACCGCGAACCGCGGTTTTTTAATTTTTCACAAAATTAACTGAATTTTGACCGAAATTAATGACTAAACCTAGTCTTCACAAGAAAATGGCAAATCCAGTTCTCTTCGTCCCTCCCTTTCTGATGAGAAAAGACTCGAGAAAAAATCTACAGCCGAACTTTGACTAGCCTACCGATTGAGAAGTTGCCTTTCGTCGCGGACTGCCGAGCAAGGGAAAGAGCCTTTGGGAAAGCTTCCGATCTATGAGTTCTCATTTCGTCTTAAAGCCTTCTCAGGAGCTCGAGTCCTCGGACATTGACGGCTAGGGAAGAGGTAATTTGCCCCGTTCACAAAATCAAAAGAAAAGCCATTCCATTTCCATAGCTTTCATCTTGGCTGGCAGCCTAGATTGAGCCTCGGGACTGTTAAACAAACCCATTAGGCTTTATTCCACATTTTCTCATGCGCCGCATTTGCTCCACAGCTCCGGGCTCCCTCCAAATCCCCCAACTTCACAGCCGATTCGAAGGTGTTGCTGGAGATTTTCGTCGGTTGCGCGGGCAGCTTCATTCGCGGCAGGGGCCGCGACGGCGGCAGCTTCGTTGTGGAGAGGTAGGGCAGAAGGGAGGGAAGTCTTCACTGAAGTCTTCACAAAAGATCTGGTTTGTCCTCAAATTAGATAAGGTATTTTTTTTGGTTTGTCCTCAAATTAGATAAGCTGATCATTCTGTTTGTCCTGCAATTTTTTTTTACTCGTTAGTTGGCTTTGTTGTCTGGCTTGAAGATTGTAGCAAAGGTGAATCAGTGGGTTAATCTATTATCTTATTGTGGAGACTGAATCAGTGGGTTAATCAGGTGGGTTTTTTTTTTATCTTATTGCTGGCTTGAAGACTCGTTAGTTGGCTTTGTTGCATGTTGCAGTGATGAGCTCGTTGGCTGTTGCAGTGTTTCTCTCTTTGTTGTCCTAAAAAATTGGTAGTAGCATTTTTGTTCTTTTTGGTCCATTAGGAGATTGCAGAGGGATTCAATTGAATGAGACAGTAAAAGAATTTGGAATAAGAAAGAGCAGAACTAAGAGCTGCCAATCTCATATGATTGACTTCTTTAATTGAAACTATGAAAAGCACTCTTCAAGAAAGAACCAAGCAGATGCTAGTTGGCTATGTTTGACCTTTCGCAATCATTTGTTTCATTAAGAATATTTCCACTTGGATGCAAAAGCAGAATGATGCAATAGCATAATCCTCCACATGCCACCGCATCTCACCTCGTTTTAACATGCATGGACAAAGAAATATCTGACTTACCTATGATTGAGCAATTTACATAATTCTTAATTAGCCATTAGGCCTCCATGTACTAAGCTGCTGTCTACCTGGCTGTTTTGTTTTTGTTCTTGTTTCTTTGGGTATTAACTCTACCTTGAATTTTGCTCATAGTTCTTGGTACTTACCTGTAATTTACTTATGATTCAACATGAAGGGAATTTCTGGTCTCGGATTTTTAGGTAGAAGTTTGAGAAGAAAGAAAATGTTAACCATTATTAACACTAGGTGTATATTTTAGTTTTGGCAATTATTACAAGACTAGGATTATCTTCTATGCACAGATATATATATATATATATATATATATATATATATTTATTTATTTATTAAACCCGGGATTGAACCGGTCCGACCGGTTGAACCTCGACCCTTTCACTTCACCGGTTCAATTAACGGTCCAGGTTTTAAAACATTGGTTATTATTGTATTTTTCAAATGAATGTTACATGCCTTCACTTTCGTTGTATACAATTGGACCCCCTTTAGCATTTCTATTTCGCCTTTTCCCAGATGTATTGGGACTTGATTGTCATGACCGTAATAATTGAGTTCAGTTGACTATAAGGGCAATTGTATTACAATTTTGCCCTCCCATCGCATCTTTCTTATCGATGACAACAAATTGGTTTTGGTTTTACCGTTTTCTTCATCTTCTTTGTGCTCAGGTCAGGAGGTAAAATTCTATTTACCCTTGGGTTGTATTTGTAAAAAACACATAATTCCATTACTGTTGACGGCTATTGAAACTTGAAAGAAGCTGCCTGATCTGACTGTAGCACTTTCCTTTGTTCTGTCCAACCCACCGCTGCAGCTAAAGCTATGCATTCTTGCCCGGATTTTCTACTCACACTAATGGTTAGTGATATGTTTAGTTTTTTGCATTCCTTTTTTGTATTATTGTTTGTAGCACGACATCCTATCTTCCCTCTTACATGATTGTGTTTGGCAGTTGCTTTGGTTAGTTCTTATTTTCTCTTTTACTGCTCTGTTCCTTCGAAGCCTTTTCTTCGTTTTGGTCTTCTTGATACAGATTGGTCAAGTGAGCTTTTTCTTTTAGTGAACTATTTCGTCTATAATCCTGTTTATTCCAATATGTTTTTTGGTCCGTCATTCATCGACTAATTCAACTTTACTTACTTTGTTTATGGGTGTTTTCTATTTTGCCGTTGCATTAAGGTAAGCCTATTTTAAATTTCTATCTTCTTTGATTCTTTGTTCTACCTTTCATTTGTCCATTATTTGTTCTTATTTGTGTTCTGCCTTTTTCTCCTGTTTTCCCTTTACATTTTGCATGCAGTTTTCTTCATCTGTGGTTGCTGTAAGGAGCTTTCTTTCTTCGTCATCTTGTCCTATATATCTACAGCTTGTATTGGTTCAGGTTAGCTGATCATTCTCTCTTTTTTTTAGCTTTTTGTTCTACCAGTTTTTTGTTTCTTTGTCATCTTCTATTATATACTCTGCAACCTTTTTTTTTTTTTACTATAGGTTAGATGTTCGTTCTTTTTCCCCCTTTTTAGTTTTGTTCTGATAGTTTTTGTTTCTTCTTAAACTTCTGGAAAATGGATATGAGTTTGTCCGAGAATTATTCCCACAGGTCTTTTGTATTTGATGTTGTTTATTTATTAGTTTTCACATACTCCTTTATTTTCCTGTTGCATTCAATATATATATGAATCTCTGCATCTGTTTCTGTTGTATGCCTATTTCTTTACTGGTTCTATTAGTTGAGTTTTATTATTCGTTGTTGTGATGGTTCAGATTATTATTGTCAACGAATGATGTCTGCTTTATTTTTTTCTTTACATACTATTTTTTCTGTCTTCTGTATCCTTTTTCCTTTGCCTGTGCTTTTGTAAATTATTTTCTGTTCCTTGTTCCTTGGTTAATTAAGTTAGATGGATAGAAATATGATACGCCGAAAATGATACGCAGAAATGCCGCAAAGTGAGAAAGCTGCACTTTTACGCTGTTGAAGTGAAGCTAGGGCTGCAAAGAAAAGAAAGGAATCATCGCATTCTTTTGTTCGTAGTGTCCACTTGGTTATGTAGAAACAGGTGTATTTTTCCTGATCCTTGTTCACGTGGAGACAGTAACATTCAGGATAGTCGAAATGACAATGTTACGCTTAATGAAACGGTACGACATAGCTCGCTTGGTTTTGCTAATGATCAGAGTGTTCTCATTAAAGAGGGATTGGACTACATGGCCAGCAGTGGGTCCGTTATTACTAATGTTTCCAGTCCTGCTCCTTCTTCTGTTGCTCCTATTGAATCAAATCCATTTCTTATTATTCCTGAAGGTATATCCAGCCTGATTTTTCTCTCACATCAGCCATGTCTTTCTCACTCTATTGTTATACTAGTATCTTGGCCTATTTTTAGTTAGCCATCCCATCCTAATACAAGTCCAGTCTTTAATTTATGTACATTATAGAAACTCCACTCATTGGTGAGCTAGGGAGTGGAAGAGGTAGGAAAAAACTGGTGCGGTCATGCAAAGAGAAGAACAATGTGGATCTTCTCATGATTATCCTGCAGTAGAGTCTTCTAGGAAAAGGTACATGAAAACCATATCCACAAAACCATCTCATGTTTCAAAAAACACTGCTGCCAAGAATAAGCAAGTCTTCAATCTTCAGAGGAATAAATCAGATAATGTTTTCCAAGTTACGAAAAAGCCAAATTCTGATGTTCAAACATGTATCAGCTCTGAATCTTTAACTCGTTCGTCAAGAAATCTATTCCTTCCTCTATTACATTGGATCCTCAGCTAAGAAATATTACTGAGAAGCAGAGAGAAGCATGTTTTCCAATTTCTAAATCTTTGGTCTACTGTTCAATCTTTTAGGCAGCAACGCGGGAACACCTTGTCAAGAACATTGACTCAGGGTCCTTAAAACAGTACAGTCCTGCCTAATGAGATTAACCAAAAGCTTAATATTCAAAGTGAGAATTCAGATAATGCTTTTCATTATATGAATGAGCCAAATTCTGAAATCAATAATGTTATCAACTATAAATATTTGGATCATTTTTCAACAGACCTTGCATCTTCTTCTACTCAAGTTGATTTTGAGTCTAGATGTCTCTATGAAGGTATAATATTGGTGCTTTAAATTGTCATCTTTGCCAATATCTTTTGTTGCTTGTCTGGTTTCTTCTCATCATGGAAGAAAAAAAATAAAATGTTCTATTCACCAAACCTTTAACATATCTATGGCAAGATAATCTGCAATGGACATCTTATTAAGATTTACTATTGCAGTTATCCAGCCTTACAACCAAGATTCTGCTCTGCAACATCAAGCAAAGGTTGATGTTGCCAAGAGAAGAAAAAGACATAGAAACCCTTCTAATCTTGCTGCGACTATTACTTCTCCTAGGCCAACATGTAGCTATCCTGTCCATAGCAGAGCCCTGCGAAACAGGTTGCATTTCATTTATTAGTGACCCTAATACCGTTTAAGTCATTTTTTTACTATTCTGCCCCTCTCGCGGAACTGGACTTTATTATTCTATCAGCTATATTGATCCATCTGCAGGGGCAAATGGTACAGGTTCTAAGACATATCTTTCAAGGATTGATCATATTCCTGATGCACGTTTGCTCCTTCCTGATGCTCCTAACTGTCAATATTGTGGGACTAAGAGGTTCTATTTAGAACCTCCTACTTTTTGTTGTTCCAAAGGGAAAATCTCTATTGTCGCTCCTCGCATGCCTTATGCTCTCAAGCGTCTTTTCACAGAAAAAGATGAAGAGAGTAAGCATTTTAGAAAATTAGCTCACACTTATAATAATAACTTGGCTTTCACAGTTTTTGATGCAAAGTATGATTCAGAATTAACAAAGAATACAAAGGGTATTTATACTTTTCGTGTTCAAGGCCAAGTTTATCATTTTCTCAATAGCTTATCAGAGTCAGCTGATAGATCCTCTGGAATTCAGCTATATATTTTTGATACTGATGAGCAGCTGAAAAAAAGAGTAGCTAGTTGTGACAAGTTACGTGACAGCACTTTGAGGCTGTTGATGGATATCCTTTCTGAGAATCCTTATGCTAGATTTTTCAAGGATCTCAGAGATGTGCCAAATATTAACAACTTCAACATTGCTCTTAACTGCTACCCTGCTCTAGACCAACGTGTATATAATCTGCCTTCTACTTCCCAAGTTGCTGCAATATGGACTGAGAGTGATGATGAATCTCTTGATAAACAGGCACATATTTTGGTCTATACTCATTCAAATACAAGTTATAGGATTCAGCATTACTACGGTTGTTATGACCCTTTACAATACCCTTTATTATTTTCTCGGGTGAATCTGGATGGCATCATGGAATTAAACGAGTCTATAAGAGAAAGAGAGGTGATGATTTATGTGAGGATGAAATTAATATCGATCCATCTTCTGTTGAACACTCCTCTGATTTGATTGATTTGGAAAGAAGAGGCAAGTGCACCTATTGTCTTTTCAAATTTCTAAATATTATTTATAAATACATTTCTTCATTGATATAGTGCTTCTTTCCTTTTATAGCTGCTGACTGTGGCAAGAAAGAAGAATACACTGTCTCAGTTAGAGAATATTATTGTTATAGGTTTCAGATTAGAGATAATGATGAATCCATGTTGCTGCACACACTTATATTATTACATCAATTTTCTGTTGATGGGTATATAAAAATTGAAACTTCTAGACTAGATTTTCAACGAAAAAGACAGAATGATATTCAGACTAAAATTCTTGAAGGAGTGATGGATAGTCTTTCAGTAGGCCAGACTGAAGGTTCAAAGGTTGGTCGTAAAGTAATATTATCAACTTCATTCATAGGCGGACCACGAGATATGAGGCGTCGATATCTTGATGCCATGGCGTTGGTTCAAAAATATGAAAAACCTGATATTTTTCTTACAATGATATGTAATCCGATGTGGAAAGAAATTCAAGGCAATCTGTAATTTACAAAAAAAAATCTCAATATAGGCCAGATCTTTTGTCTAAAGTGTTCAGAGCAAAATTTGAAATGCTTAAATCTAAACTTTTAAATAAGAAAATCTTTGGAGAAGTAGCTGCATGTGTTTATGTTATCGAATTCCAAAAAAGATGATTTCCTCATACTCATTTGTTATTAATTTTGAAACTACAGTTCAAGTTATTGAATCCTCAATCTTATGATAGGATAGTATCTGCCGAGCTGCTTAACCCTCATCAATATCCTCATCTATATTCTCTTGTTCTTAAACACATGATTTATGGTCCATGTGGAGTTATGGATCAAACTAACCCATGTATGAGGAATGGTTTATGCAAGAATCATTAACCAAAAAATTTCTGCTAACAAACAGTTCATGCTGAGGATACTTATTCATGTTATAGGAGGAGAGATGATGGTAGAAAGGTAAAGGTGCGTAGATATGAACTTGACAACAGATGGGTTATTCCATATTGTTCTTATCTATTAGCCCTTTTTGATTGCCACATGAATATGGAAATTTGTTCTACTTTGAAGCTGGTGATATATTTATACAAATATGTTTTCAAAGGACATGATCTTGTTAGTTTTAAGATTGTTACTGGAGAAACCTCTGCTGATGTCGATGAAATAAAAGAATTCCAACAGGGAAGATGGATTTCACCCCCTGAAGCATTTTGGCGAATCTATGAATTCCGACTAAATGAGATGATCTCAACAGTTTATTCTCTTCAAGTTCATCTCCCTGGTCAGCAACTTATCACTTTCAGCAAAAATTCAGATCTTTTAGAATTGACGAGAAAGATTGATTTTTCAAAGACCATGCTAACCGAATTCTTTGAAATGAACAAAACAAACTCAAAAGCTGAAAATTTGAAGTGCTTTTATAGAGAGTTTCTTGAGCATTTTATTTGGTTTACTAAATTTAAAATTTGGACTGAGAGAAAACGTAAAAAAGTTATTGGAAAATTGGTAACTGTTAGTCCTAAAAAAAGAGAAAGGTATTATCTTAGACTGCTACTAAATCATGTCCGAACACCTATGTCATTTGATGACCTTTTAACTGTTAATGGTTAGAAAATGAATTGCTTCAGGGAAGTTGCTTTGAACCTTGGTTTATTAGAGTCTGATACATATATAGAAGATACTCTTGAAGAAGCAGCAGTTTTTCATATGCCATCATCGTTGAGACTGTTATTTGTTACTGTTCTTGTTCATTGTTCACCTACTGATCCTAAATTACTCTGGGACAAATTTGAACAACAGTTATGCAGTGATTATCAAAGATCACAAGAACTTTATCACTATTCTTTTGCTAAAATCAGAAATAAAGTCTTGAAAGATATCAGCAGATTGCTCGAGCAGATGCGTAAAAATATTGATGATTACCATTTAGTTCCAAATACCCTTAGACTTGCATATCATGAACAGTTAACAAAGTAAATTGACAGTGAAAGGAATATTGAGGTATTACTAGAAGATCTGCTTTTATCTTTTAAATTGAATACTCAGCAACGGCATGCTTATGATTTAATTCTGCATGCAATTTCTTCTTCTGTTGGCCAAAGTTTCTTTATCAATGGTCCGGGTGGAATTGGTAAGACCTTTCTCTCTAGGTCGCTTTTAGCTACTTTAAGATCTCAAGGACATGTTGCTATTGCAGTGGCAATATCCGATGTCACAGCATCTGCTCATCCAGGCGGAAGAACAACGCATTCTAGATTCAAAATACCGTTAGATTTGTCAATAAATAAAACCTGCTAGCTCAGTAAGCAAGGTAGTGTTGCAAGACTACTTTTTGAATCAAAACTGATCTTGTGGGATGAAGCATCAATGGCCAAAAGAGAAGCTATTGAGGCCTTTGATGATTTTCTAAAAGATATAATGGAATCTGAGCTGCCATTTGGAGGAAAGGTTATCGTTTTTGGAGGAGATTTTCGACAAACTTTACTTGTGATTGAGAAAACTTCAAAACAAACTCTCATAGAAGCAAGCCTTCCTAATTCACCTCTATGGAATAAATTTCATATGTTGAAACTCACAGAAAATATGTGGGCCATTTTGGACCCAGCATTCTCAAAGTTTCTTTTGAGGGTGGGTGAAGGAAGAGAGCCAGTTGATTCACAGGGCCAAATAACCTTATCGAATGACATGGTCATTCGATATTATGAAAAAGAAGAATCTCTAAACAGGTTATAAAATTGTAATTAAACTATGCTTCTTTTTACTATTTCTTCTCTTTCTAAATTTTCCCTTTATATGTATGTTGACTTACCTTTCTTATATCCAAGTTGATAGAATCTGTATTTCCAGATTTATTGGCTTATTCAAATGATCCTTATACTATTATCAATAGGTGCATTCTTACTCCAAAAAATAGTTCAGTTGATGAGCTAAATGAGATCATGATAACAAGGTTTCCTAGAAATCTTCATGTTTATGTTAGCTCTGATAAAACTGTTGATTAGCGCCATCAAGGAGATTATGAAGATTTTCTCAATTCACAAAATCCAAAAAGGTTTCCTCCTCACAAGTTGTTGCTTAAAGAAAATTGTCCTCTCATTCTTTTGAGAAATCTGAACCCTGTAGAAGGATTGTGTAATGGTACACGTCTTATCTGTAGAGAGCCTCAGACAACATACAATCTGTGCTGAAATAGCTTTTGGCCAACACCAAGGAAAAAGAATCTTTTTGCCTAAGATTCCTCTTCAAACATCTGATAGTAAAAGGAATGGCCTACCATTTATAAGAATACAATTTCCTGTTCGACTTTGTTTTGCCTTAATAATTGACAAATCCCAAGGACAAACTCTTGATTATGTGAGGATTTACCTTCGTGAGCCGGTTTTCTCTCATGGACAGTTGTACGTAGCTTTATCTAGAGCTAAAGCATCAGCTGTAGTTAAAATTCTTATTGTACCTGGAACTTTTGGAAACATTAAAGTTGATTGCAAGACTAGAAATGTTGTGTTTCAAAAAATATTTCAACTAACTCAGCACTGATGTTATTAAGCTTTAGATATACTGTACACATTTATTCATTCATCGTTCTTTGACTGATATGATACTTTCTGGCCATAATAACTTCTTCTTTTCAAGAATGGTTGTTCCTGTATATATCAATGCTTCTGATATGTTTCTTCTTTTCTATCCATAAAAATGTAGAATGGAAAAATTGTTGCCAATGAAAGAAGTTATGCCTGAAATGCAAAGCTGGACATGTAAAATTACAGTTCAAGAGAAACAGCAAAGTACTCAATCAATGTCCACCCTGACAAAAAAACAAAAGTTCATATTTGTTGATACTGAGGTACATAGCCAAAAATATCCATATTAGACATATGCATATTTAAATTTTATAGAAAATAAACATGAATGACATAAAGTTATGTTATAATACAATAGGGATCAAAAGTTGAAGGCATTATTTTCAACAATGACATCCCTAGAATGAACTCAATCCTCCAAGTTTATAAGAAATACAAGATATCCAATGCTAAAGTAAAGCCGATCTTGCTGAAATATCAGACTGCTGAAATAACTCATCAATGGACAATCACTAGCAGAACTGTTATTGAAGAAGTTGTTGATGATGAAGACATGATGCTTGTCAAGTTCAACTGTACAAAGTTTAGAGATCTGGCACAATACATGGATGTTAAGACTAAATCAGTTGGTATATCTTATTACTTGGTCTACATAAATAGCATGTATATCTCTGCATGAAATATTTGACAAAATTTTCCTTTTTGTAGATGTCCTCGGAATAGTTATTGAAGCATTGGAGAAAAAGACAATTACCACAAACTACAGAAAGCGTATTGTTCAAAAGTTTGTCCTTGTGAACGAGGAGTAAGATATCCAATTCTCATCTTATATATAATCATCAGTAGTTATAATTTCTCCTATCAGATATAGCTTATTAACTACTGACTACTTATTTCATTTCATAGTAGATCGCAAACTGTTGTACTTTTTATGTGGGATGATTTCATCAAAAATGAAGGAGAACAGATAATTTCGGCCATGAACAACTATCTTGTTATTATTGCCCGAAGGATAAAAGTCAACAACTACAATGGTAACTTAGAATTTAATGCCTAAGCATCATCTAATACACTTACATGCATATATAACTTTCTCTAACAAATGGTCCTGAATCAATAAGCATTCTTTGTAGGTGTTTCTCTGTCCACATGGTTTGATTCTGTAATCCTTGTTGATCCTCCTGTTCAAGAAGCAAGGGAACTAAAGAATTGGTGTTGATTTATTTCTTCCCCCTCATTATCATTCTCAGTAATTCATGATTGATGCTATATAATTCATTCTTTACATCTTTAACTTTATTTTATTATAGGCCAATGAGAAATAACAAAGAGTTGACAGTTATTCTGGAACAGAAAAGTTTATACTAAATACAACCCAGAAATTTCATTGAAACCAGATCAGAAAACCATCTTAATTTGCAATGTTAATCCTTCCCACAAGGCATAAACATCTTCGCTAATAGCTTATTTCACACTATGTTTAGATACCAAACAATATATTCATACTTTTTACTTTTCATTTTAGAGTACATGGGTCAAAGTACAGTTCACTTTCCAGCACATATTTCAGAAATACTGGTATATGAGCTGCAAAAATGTTATCGATGTACTGCAGCAGCACATGGAGTCATTTTTAGCTTGTAATACTTGTAAAGGAAAACATCCTGCTTGAGCCAAGGTGCTTTACTGAAACAAAATTTTTTTTATGTGCAAAAAAGCTATAAAGTTTACTATCATCATCATTTTTTACATATGCTAAGCTTTTATTTGCTAACATTTTTCTTAGTGTCGCTTTGATGTGGATTTACGAGATCATACTGGAGTTATCACAGCTTCTATCTTTAGAGAACAAGCTGAACAACTGCTGACGTTCAATGCTCTTGAAATAATGGAACACTTTAAACAGGTCTATGTTCAATTACCAGTAAATTATTAAGAAGATAATTGTTATTACAATGCTATATTATGCGCTTATACTAAATCATAAACTAGAACCATATTCTCTGCTTTTTGAAAACTTGTTTTTAAATACTTTCTGATTCACAGAACATTGAACTTCCACTTGAAACTATCCACAAAGAACTTGAATCAAAGTGGTTCTTGGCACACATTAAGCCAGTACAAACTCAAGTTGCAGATACAAAGCAGCGATATACAATCATTTATTATTCTGAGGTTGTCGATGCTGCTACTCAAGTTTCCTCTGTCAATGAATCAATCGTTCCCTTTGTATCAGTTCATGATCAGGATGACCCTTCACAGATCACAACTTCAGGTATATGAATATACTTATCACACATAAATAAATTTTTCCCTTACTCCAAATTAATGTGATAGTTCTCCAGGCACTGTAACTATTGAAGAAAACAATCCAACTTCAAAGGTTTGTCTTTCACTGAATCAAAAGTTTGATCAGGCTGAAGAACCAAAAAAGAATGCCTCTCAACTTGAAGGAACTAGCTACAGCAAGAAGCCAAAACTGAACTAAGTTCTCATCTTCCACAGTTTGTTTTGAAACTTAGGATTGCTACTTTGGACCTAAACTGCTCCTCTATGCTTTTTGTTCAGCGATTTATGATTTTAAGAAATCATAATATTGCTACTGTCTTTTGTTCAGTAACTTATGATTCCTAGAAATCATAGAATGACTGCTACTTAACTATGCTCTTCCTTGTTTCAAGATCATATAATGATCTCTTGTTATCCAAACTGAACTAAGTTCTCATGTTCCATATTTTATTTTGAAACTTAGAATTGCTACTTTGGACCTAAACCACTCCTCTATACTTTTTGTTAAGTAATTTATTATTTTAAGAAATCATAGCATTGTTGCTGTCTTTTATTCAGCCAACTTATCATTCCCAGAAATCACAGAACTAATATGTGATGTAGCATGCTTGTCCTTCATATGTTGACAGAAGAATCAGAATGTAACAGTGCTGTATGGATGTTTGTTCTTCTTTCTGTTCTATTCTTGTCTACATGGATGATTAACCTCAGTAAAATATATGTAACCTTTTGTGCCTGTATGTATGGCTTAGCGCATTGTTGCTAATTGCCATAATACAATTGAAACTTGATCCTCAAGTGTAACCATTACAGCTGTGTGAATGTTCCAGTTGAATTTACTTTTAATGATGTCTTACTTTAGAGTAATTCAATAATGTCCTTAGATTTTATGTACAATGTTAGGGTAGATCAGTTGGAGTAATTCATCGTTGCATATTGTATTTGTAGATGAATTTTACGTAGGAATTGGGCATTTAGCATGTATAATGGGTTGGTGATATTGCCAGTGCTGGATACAGAGTTTTCCAATGTATGTGCGAAATCACAGTATTACAGGAAGTTTACTAGATTATTGTGGAATATATGCTTTAAATTTTGCGTGAATGGTGCTGTTTCAAAAGATGAGGATCGAGTTGCTGATCAGAGATTGAAGACTGAAAAGAGGAGGGGTTGCAATGGAGGAATTCAGTGTTGGTAGATTCTGGATGATGCTGCTGAACGACAGACCAATCCATACCATCAAGGACGTCTTGCAGATGATTGCCTAATAATTTTGCAATCCATACCTTGATGGCCTACGAGTTGCTTTACCATAATGATTGCCTAATAATTTTGGTCTGTAAAGCAACTCGTAGGCCATTCCTTCAAAATTCTTTCAATTTATCTTTCTCCTTCAATTTATCTTTCTTACACGTATAAAAACACAGCTTCACAGACCAAACCACATGCTCATTCCTGAATCATTCTTATTTACCACAACCTTATCTCATTTTTATTATTTTGACAATAGGCTCCAACTCAATTTACTCTTACCATTACTTTCTATCAAACTGTAACTGTCCATCAATTAAATTATGAGCTGACATATTCAACCATCTTCATTAATGATCCGTTTCCTTACACATTCATTACGTTAAAGAAAATTCCTTTTAAATTTCTTCATTTTCTATATATACCTATCTTTTCTATCCTGAACTTCATGACTCTATTCTTACCATACATTCATAACCCCTTCAGATTCAGAATCTTTTTTTATTTCTAAACTCTCTTCTTTCATTTCAATTTTAAACCTTACTACCAACTAGAACAAATCCCATACCTTACTTTTCTTCAAGATGACAAGCAATAATCACAAAGATGTTGCTTTCTCATTAGATGCAAAAATAGAGGCCAAGTACATTCCTTTTTGTTCAATACCACTATGTTTCCAAAATTTTCCCTTCTTTAGATTTCATTTAAAAAACCATGTTATGTTAATATCATATGCAGGTTTTGCTCCTCTTTTCAAATCGTTACTATCTCAACATGGTCGGCATAGAATTATCTTCATGCATGGAATAGAACAATGGAATATTACAGTAAATGATGACTCGTTTGGAGCAAGATGGGATGAATATTGTGAACAGAATATTACTAACGAACATCACATACTATTGCTTCAACATACTGGGAATTTATTTTTTGATGTTATTAATTTTTCTGAAATGCAACAGCAAGTTAATCTCAGCTGGACAGTCCCTCTAACCAACCTTCATCTTCAGCAAGATTGTATACATTCATTTCATACTAATGTTCCAATCCTACATTATTATTTGAACAAAAATGTTTCTATGTGCAGCTCATGCTTGTCCACCAATTCATGAAGAAATAGTGACATCTTCACTTCAACCTCATTTTTCGCAAGATTTATCTAGTTCAGTATGCTTTTATCAAAACTTGCACTCAGCTGACCCGTATACATTGGTAAAGAATCCTTATCATATTTTCCTTAAGATTATTCACTAGCTAACTCATTTCCTTCAACCCAACTCCCTAACTTTTACTTGTTGTATCAGAAAATCCCACGATTTGTTGACTACTTTCTCAATGAATAAAAACTCCAATTATAGCTCTCAAAACTGGGGATAACATAACAGAAATTGGGATGAAAGGGAAGCGACTCAAACAAAATTGGAAAGCTTTCGTTTTCCAGCATTAACTCTAGCACAATGACGTCCTTGCTTTCATTCCAGAATCAAAGACTATCTTTACTGTTTTAATATTTGATAGCAATGGGGATGAAAAAATTTTCCCTTGGCACCCTGTATTTCATATGCATTATTATAATTAGTCAATTTATCATTATAGTTACTCATTAACTTTTTGTATCTGTAACATTATTCATAAACTATGTTATCCTTATTTATTAACAATGAATTTGCTTTATTCTCTGTGCTTAATCAATAAACATGGTTTGATAAATAAAAATACTAAAAAAAGGTAAAAATCAATTACAAATTGAACTTTACATCTAATAACAATTCCCTTTTAACGAACATTTACCTTGTTAACCATCATATACACCTGTCTTTTATTTTACCAAAAATTTTACATTCAAATATGAAGGCATGCATTTCAAAACCAAAAAATTTGAACAATATATTTTACCATTATCCACCATTTCATATGCAATTTATAAAATCATCACTTTCTACTTTATGCATCAAACTTAAGATATAAACGAAATCAACATCAACAACTAACAGGCCATTTCTACTACTTTTCCATTTGTAACTTTTAATGCTTGGACCATTCTAACATTTTCAACTATCATGTACCCCACTCTCGTACATTTATCCCTTTCTTACTTTTAATTTTCATTATATGATTTCAACCTATTTCACTTCCACACCCAACTCTCATCTTAATCATTCCATATTTATCTTAATATAAACTTAACAGCCTATATAGTTTACATGTTTCTTCTTACTCTAACATCATGCCAACTCCAAAATAACCAATACGAGTTAGGGCATAATTGCATTGATCCACTGCGCATAGCGCGGAATCCCCCTCCTAGTTAAAAGCAAAGAGTATAAAGCTAGATTTCCCAACTTAGGCAGCTTCCTCAAGTTTATATTTAATTGAAAAAGTCTTGATGGCCCTTGAACTTTCATTGATAATTTTCTGCAAGTTTACAGGACCGATCTTAGTAATAGAATCACTTGAAGTATTCCAGGGTCGAACCCAAGAGATGAGTTAATTTCCTTCTTTAATTACTATGATAAAAAAAAATTGAAAGAGTGGAGAAATTAGAGAGTAACTTTGATGTAATACGATAACAAAACAAATTAATTGAAAGGGAGAAAATCAATAAGTACGTGTATCCCATAATCCTGAATTAATTTCTCTAATTATTTTCTTACCAAGTTAGGAACGCATCACACGAATATATTTTAGACTACCTCTCGATGCATCTAAAGTATGTTTAATTAAATCTTACGCCTCTCTTGATGGTCATAATAGTTCAATTAAACCCATTAAAATTCTCAGTGATTTAGGTGTGTCATACATACCCTAACCTACTCTCATAATTAGTCTATGTGTGTTTATCTATCTAGTACACTGTTGTATCTCATTTCTCAATTTGACACAAACCCAACATTCATGTTCATGGTGATCAAGCATAAACAGTCATCAAGAACAAGATAAATAAATCGTAGCATAAGATAAGAATTTAACTGGAGGAATCAATCAAAATCCTTTCGTAAACCCTAACCCTAGAAAATATTTAGTTCAACCTGTTAGAAAGATTAAAAGCACAAATCCAAAGAGTTAATACAAAAGAGAGAATAGGAGCTAGGGAACTTCTCAATTGTTGCTCTGATTCACTGGTTGTATGCTCCTTGGTTTGATCTCCTACGCTTGACTTCTCCAGAGAATAAAAGTGTTTTTAGGCTAAGAGCTACGGTTGCTACCCCCTCCCCCCACCCCACAAAAAACGACCTAAAAAATCCCTAATTATAATTATCACCAATTGCCTTTGAATCCCCTGCAGAATAGGTTTCTTATCGTAGACGAAATACGCGCGTGAGACCAGTTTGATGAAGACCGATGTGAAGTCTAGCACCAGTCTTCACAGTGCAACTCGCAGTATTCAACTTCTGGTGATATCCGGCGTGAAGTTCGAGAACTTCTATTCATGTTTGACGTGAAGTCAGACGCGCCAGTCTTTGAGCAATTTCCAGAAGTTTGTCTTTTGACCCTTGAATTTTGAATCTTTCACACCTTTTCCACCTAATTTCTTCAATTCGCTCAATTATGTCCTTGTGATACCAAAATAACTTTGAATAAGCAGCTTTACGTCCAATTTAAGCACATAAAGCATAAACATAACTAAAGAATACCTACAAGAAAATCTTATAATCTACTCCCTATCAAACTTTTAGCTGCGTAAAGTTTTAATTCTTGAATAATTATTTAAAGAACTTTTGACCTCCTGATCTATCAAAAATGCAAACCATTGATCATTTTATCAATTTCAACTTTTTCTTTGACGGAAACACCATCACATGCGATGAACCAGGAAAAATCAAGGGTAATCTAGTTTGTCCAAAAATACTTATTGACTAAAATCAAGGTCAATCTAGTCCTTCTCTCTCTCTCTCTCTCTCAAGAATACCTACAAGAAAATCTTATAATCTACTCCCTATCAAACTTTTAGTTGCGTAAAGTTTTAATTCTTGAATAATTATTAAAGAACTTTTGACCTTCTGATCTATCAAAAGTGCAAACCATTGATCATTTTATCAATTTCAACTTTTTTCTTTGACGGAAACACCATCACATGCGATGAACTAGGAAAAATCAAGGGTAATCTAGTCTGTCTAAAAATACTTATTGACTAAAATCAAGGTCAATCTACTCTCTCTCTCTCTCTCTGAGTTGAATCTTGGAATGGAACCTAGCAATTGTTGCAAGACTATTCGAGTTATAGAAGAGAGGGGGAGGAAGTAGAGGAGATGGAGGAAATTTTTGCAGAAACAGGATAAGTTAGCCCACTTGGGCTTCCATGTCCAGCCCATCCAAACCCCAACCGAGACTGCAATCCAAAGAGAACCAGGAAACATCATCAGCCCCGTTACGGCATCCCCAATAGAGGAGACCCTTGAAATATTTCCAACAAAACCGATGCATGCCAAAAGCGTCCTATAATGTTTTAATGATACCATAAATAATTCACCCCCTTAAATCAGGAACTAAAGAATTCTTTTAGAAATGTCTAAATTAAAAGACCTTATACTTGAAAAGAAATAAGCCCTAGATTCAATAGCAGAAGGTGCAGCTTTTAAGCACAGCAACGAGTTGAAAGTTTTTCAAAAAAAGAAAGACAAAAAAGAAGATAAAAATTATCAAAAAATTTAGAGAATAAGGGAAGAAAAAAAGATATGGGAAGAGGAGTAAGAAAGAGACTTTAGGACAAAAAATTCTCAATGACCCTTGATTTTTTGTTGTTATGTCGCACCTGATGGTGTTTCTGTCAAACATGACGACTCAAATTAAGAGAATGATCAATGATTTCTACTTTTGATAGATTGAGGATCAAAAGTTTTCTAATAATTGTTTGAAAGCTAAAACTTTACGCGAATAAAAACTCGAAAGCTTGCGAAACTTTCTTCCATATTTAATTACTTATACACTTTTCCTAATTTAGACAATTTTAAACGGACTTATTCCATGGAGATTCCTTATGCTTCATCAAAAATGATAACATCAAAGGAGCATTGTTACGGTAAAATTCGGTTATGCAAAACTCGTATTGTGAGAAGGGAACGACATACTAAGCTACTGAAGAGTGAAGAGTTTATCATATATTATTCACTTGGGAATTCAACCTTACCAAAATGACAAATTTAGTCACCTACTTCCCAATCTTTACCCTCAACATACAATTCAGATTTTCAAAATTTCATCTTCAACTTTCTCAAACAAAATAGTCATGTGAAACGTGTTTTGCTTTTTTATAATGCTATGCTACCCAATGCTACTTTAGTGAAAGTCAATAACTATTTTAAGAATTATTCTTATACACGCTAACAGTATACACACGAATACCTATAGATGTATGCCACTTAATTTCAGTTTGAATTTAAACTTTATTTTTGACGCTGTACAGTGGCGGAGGCAAAAAAATTCTTAGTGGGGGCAAAAGCAATACTAAAAATTTTTACCTACTTTTTCTAGTTTTTTAAGCAAAAAAAAAAATATTCACCAACAAGTACAAATGATGCATATATTCCATGAAAAACATAAAAAGACAAATTCAAAATTATTAATGTAATAACAATTTTATTTCAAAAACAAACTAAACTATTTACAATTGCTCACTGCGAGTTTTTATATTTTGATAACTAACTTGGTTGTGGAAGTAAGAATGGCTCTCGATTGTGGAGGGAAAATGGGGGACAGTGGAGGGAAGGGAAATTGGGAAGTGAGGACAAAGGAAGTGAATGATATGAGTGGATAATTGATCAAGAGAAAAAGTAGCTAGTTGCTTGGTTGTGGAAGGTAGTAGCTCTCGGTTGTGGGGGAAAAATGGGGGACTAGAGGAGAGAAGGGGAATTGGGGAGTGGGACCGAAAGAAAGTGAATGATATGATTGGTACTTGTTAGTTGAAATGAAAAAACTTTTTTTTTATCATTTTTTTATCTGATTTCAAATAGAATGTGTGCCCCACGTATCTGTTTAGAATTTTAGTTTATGAACTAACTTAAAAAATTATGTAATTCTTGCATATCCTTTCTAAGAAAACTCTGGGTGCACACTTAAAATTATATCAAAATTTTATAAGTATTATAGAAATTTAAGGGGCAGTGGGGGCACCTACCTTAAATCCGCCCCTGACGCTGTAGCATGCATCTAAAGTTGCTGGTGTATATACTACGACTATATTCAAGATTAATGTTTGTTTTAGAATGCATAATGCTAAACATTTTAAATGGTCTCATGAAGTCAAGGTATACAAGAGTCTCCCTCTTCTCGTCATTCTCAATAATTGCTCAACGACATCATCAATGACGCTTTGTCGGTCTCACAGTCAAATGTTGCACAGGGTTTTGATTATTTTACTTTCATTGTCAATGTTAGATAGGTTAATTATTCCAAATGAACCCCAGAAAAACAAACCGTCATTACTGTTTCGAGTCTTTTTCATGTAATGATGATAAGAATAATCCAAATATCCCCATTAATGCTGTCTTTTCCTGTTTTCTTTTTCCATTTAGCAAAATTTAAGACAATTAATCAATCGAATGCTTACGTTACATGACCTGCCCATTGAAGGGTCAAAAAGTATGAACAATCATTTAGCTCTTGCATTGGTATAACACAAATGGATTGTTAACCTCATATATATATATATATATTTCAGTTCACAGGCTGGCGGTGTGGTGGGCTTGGGTTGAGCGTTTGCCAAGAAAACGAGCAGTGAAAAAGCTAGGGAGTACCGGGGAGGGTCGGAGATGCCGGAGCAGCAGCAGCAGCAGGTGAAGGATGGAGCAACAAAGGTGATCATTCTTTGCGGATTGTCTCGTCTGTTCTGCTGCGTATTTCATGGTAGTTATGTTCCTCTAGTCCACCAAGAGGTCAAAAGGTACCAACCATGCATTTAAAGATAAATTACCAATTTCAAAACAGAAGAAAATGGAGCAACCGCAGCGTCCATGACAGATTAATCGTCCACCAAGAAAGAAAACGGCCAAATGTGCATATAGTGGAGGCAGCATCACGAGACAATGCAATTTATCCGCGACAAAGAATTTAACATCCCACAGGACAGAGTGCTGCAATCTGCTAGACAGAATCAGTAATTGCAGTAATCGTACCTCCATGAATCACAAAATATCCAGAAAAACAACATGCTAACGTGAATCAACTTTAGAAACCACAAGAACCGGTTAAACGATCCATTATAACTCATACATTAGCACTCAACCTTGAGTCTTCAAGTTTAACCCAAACTATAAGACACACAGCTAAAACATAATCTGGATGTAGCACTACAATAACACCGAGTTCTCTCAGAATGATACTTGTTCTAGAAATGGAAGCAAAATGACTTAGAAATTGGGAGGCAAAAATGATGGTAGACTATACGTCAAAATACAGTACCCTTTCCAAAAAACATTGAAATTTTATTTGAAACACTTTGCATCCAACAGAGGCTCTCCCTCAAAAGGCTCATAATCTTCAATCATCTGGCTGACACGCTCTTTTTGGGCTTCATCACTGATGTCTACCTCCTTCCAGTCATACAGCTCCATATCATAAACCTCATCCAGGATAAATTTGGGGATTTCTTTACCGCGGAAAAGCCACAACCCCTTCACCTTGAATGGGGCCTCTGAACCAATGACCAACATTTTCCCAAATGCATACTTGCGTGCAAGATCCATTCTTTGCAGAAATCCGCCAACATTGTTCAAAGTAACAAAGGAAACTGTGTTTTCATCATTGTACTTGTAGTCGCAAAACCAGAGTGAGTATCCTTCAGGATCATACATTTCCCAAAATCCTGCAATACATGAATCACATGAATTGTTATGGACATGGTGAGTACTAAGCCCAGCATTTGCCCTCTAGCTTGCCAAGATAAAGAACAAAACAAGTAAAATCCACATCAAATAGAAACTCAAACTACAAAAACACAATTGATCTAATAACCCAATCCAATTAACCCTTGTAGAGCACAATCAGCCCTTCCACAAGAAAATTACGAGATACAAAGGCTTGTAAATGAAAATACATAAAAGTCATTGCAGCAAGACGACAAAATTTTCTAGCATGAAAACCATAGCATATCTATTCATAAATGTAAGCTACTGCATGAACAATCTTCAAGCAATACAACAAAAACCAGATTAAATGGCATCATGGCAGCATCAATGACAGCAAAATCATGACCATTACTGCAGCAAATCATAACATGATTGGACTACAATGTCAGCAAACCCAGCAATAAAAGCAAATGATGTCACAGGAAGCACCATTAATCACATAAATACTATCAGAATAGCAATATCTGAATAAGAAATAACACGCCAGCAGCTGCTTAAATATTTCCAATTTCTATCCTAGTATCTCTTCCCAAAATTCTTCCATTTCACTAACAAAACTCCAATTTTGCAAAATTTACAAGTAACAAAACTAACAGGAATCAAATTGCTAGCAATATTTCCAATTTCTATCCTTGTAATCTCTTCCCAAAATTCTCCCATGCAACTACCCAAAAAAGATAACAAGCATCAGAAGCAAATGAAAGGAACAAATTTTCTTTTGCCTCCCTACAACCCGAAAATACATATAGATAAACCCTCCCCAAAATAAACCCCAAAAACCAAAAACAACTATAAAATGTCAAATATTCTATCAAGATCATAAGACTGCAGCTTGAAGATTCAGTTTGTAGATTCTAATACTAAAAATCAACTACTGCTTGCCAAAATCTGATCACTCACTAGCAAGTTTATATAGAAACATTTATGTGCTAATAACTGTTGCTTCATGCTGGCAAAAGACTAAGCCATCCAGAAAACAATACATCACCTGCGCTATAAAAGATTCAAACATGGTTTTGATACTCAACCTGCGCTATACCAAACGCGCTCTAAAAGTGCGTGTGATAAAATTTTCATATTCATATAACCCTTTCATGGTTTTTGTAAATATCCACTTATCCCCTATGATTTATCTGAGTTAGGAAAATAATCTTAATTATATTTATTCTTTCGTCTTCTTAAGACAGGGTAAATTACAAATGACTCTTTGTAGTTTCATCAATATTAGGAGGTCATATAGCAATAGATGTCACCCCCTACGATTTTATACAAAACAAAAATTTGACAAAAAATAGCCTATGTAACAACGTTAACTGAAATACTAATAGTGCCTTTATTTAAATGTTAAATCAAACAATGAATTAATCACCTTATATAAAATCGCAGAGGATTATGTGAATAAATGCAAAAATCACAAGGGATAAAGTGGATATTTATGCAAGTCATAAGGGTTTAGTTGATAGTATGATTTTACCACACACACTTTTGAAGCGCGTCTCATATAATCATCGTAACTGATTGTACATTTCATCTTTTTCACTTTACATAAAATTATAGAGGATTACATGCCTATTTTGAAACCTGATAGGTTGCAATTTTATCATTATTTTATTATTAATTTCCCCTATTACCTGATCTGATGTGGGTTAATTATTAGATTCTATTCATTTTTAGTAATTTGCATTTATTTCAGGGAGTAGAACGAAAATACCACAACGAAGGCCAATTTGACAGTCATCAGGAAAGAAGTCAGATGGAAGGCATGCAGGGGCATTTTGGGAAGAACAGAGACGCAAGCCCTTTTTGGGCAATTTGGCCGAAGTCTTATATTCTTTTGGGGGGGAGCTGCCGCACAAAAAAAATCATGAGTTAGAGAACTAGAATGAGATATAGCAGAGGGAGTAGCTTTTGTTGACTTTTCACTTTTTGGTTTTTGCCTTTTGGTTTTAGCTTCAAATTCTCGGCATGTCAGTAGCAATAAAGATGAATTGAATGATTCCCTGTAGCCAAGCCTTTGACTTTTCCAATTTATTCCTTAGTAGCTTTTCTTCCTTCCCTTCGTATGTGCAAACGAAGTGGATTAATTACTTCCTGTAAGCTTTGCTTTTTCATCAATATTCCAACGAAGTGAATTTACCCAATTGATGGCCGCGACTGTTGCTTCAACTTTGTGTGCGGTTTTTCACATTCAGGATGAACTAAATCCCCTTTGTCTAGCCAAGGGCTAACGGATGCTTTGATTCGCCTAAAATTTGTGAGATCGGTTTAATCTTATCTTTTCCTTTTATTTCTTGGTATTCGCATATTCCTTGATTACAGTGCTTACGATTATTTGATTAATTGGTTGTCTTGGATCCGAATAATTAGTTAATTTGGTAATCTATTGTCAATTAGGGCTTTTAAATCCGTAATTGTTTAACTGCCTTGAACTAGTGACAACTGGCATGATTAGATTTGTGTCAAGGGGATATGCGGGCTAATCTGAAATAACCCTGGTAGTGCGTTATTTGGTTAGAATAGGGCTCCTCTAATACGTAAGGCAATTGGGGAATTAAATCTTACGGGCGTACCTAGGATTATTTCTCAATTAGAGCAGTGATTAACGGGCGTACCTTGATCACCGACACAGTAAGGAGGGGTTGACTGTCATCGCTTGCTTGGCAGTTATAACCTATTTATTAGTAAATAATTGGGAATTGCTTGTGCATCGATGATCAATTAGGTGAACCATTGCTGAAGTTATTTCTTGGCTAGACCTTTAATTACTGTTACTCTAATTTCAGGGAATTGCTATTTAATTTTTAGTTAGTTATTCACTCTCATTTCTGTTTGAATTTCTTTTATTTGAATTTCTAGTTAGTTATTTGTTTTTAATCGTTTCATTTGAATTTCTTTGATTATCATCGTTTACCCCAAAAACACCCCCTGCATTATTTTTTGGATTTCTTAAGAGACAAATACCTCCAGTCCCTGAGGATACGACCCTACTTGCCCTGTTACAAGTTGCATAATTATTTGTAAAAAAGTCATCCCATTCAGGTATATCGGATTAAGCAAACTCTTCGGGAACAGGGTGAATCAAGTAACCCATTGCACACCTAGAGTCCCTGCTCCAGTACTTGGAATCGGGTTTTGGCTATTTTAATTGGCAATTAGGTTTATTTTTATTATTGCGCAGGTTCGGCACCTGTCAATTTTTGGCGCCGTTGCCGGGGACTGGTGTCAGTTATTTGTTTCTTTTTAAGTTCTTTTTGTTTTTATTTTTCTGGTACTTTTCCAGTGTATGCCTCGTTCTTCTCGTACAGGTGAATTAATTTTCGACCCTGAGGTAGAGAAGACTGCGCGCAGAACAAGGAAAGAAACCAGACAACTCAGAGACGAGCACTCAAGTGCTGCATCTCAGAGACTTGAGTCTGAAGTTGACCAACAGATTTGTTTGGTGACACTTCTAGTGACTCAGAGCAAGAAGAAGTCAATATGGCTAATGCACGCACATTAAGGGAGTTGGCTGCTCCGGATTTAGATCAGCAGCCTTTATGCATTATTTTCACTAGTTTGAGTGATAATACTCCATTTGAATTGAAATCTGGGCTAATTCATCTTTTACCTTCTTTCCATGGTTTACCAGGTGAGGAGCCCTATAAACACCTGCAGGAATTTGATGTTGTGTGCAACAGTATGAAGCCCCTAGGCATCACAGAAGAACAAATAAAAATGAGGGCATTCCCCTTCTCCTTGAAGGACTCTGCGAAGGATTGGCTATACTACCTGCCACCAGGCAGTATCACCACTTGGGACCAGTTGAAGAAAAAGTTTCTAGACAAATATTTTCCCGCGTCTCGAGCCGCGAGTCTAAGAAAGGAGATCTGTGGTATCAAGCAGCACTCAGGGGAGTCACTCTATGACTACTGGGAGCGATTCGAGAAGTTGTGCATCAAGTGCCCCCAGCACCAAATAAGTGAGCAGTTGCTCATACAATATTTTTACGAGGGGCTACTGTCAGAGACAGGAGCATTATTGATGCTGCAAGTGGTGGGGCATTGGTGAACAAGACCCCTCGAGCAGCATGGGAGCTAATTGAGGGAATGGCTGAAAATTCGCAGCAATTTGGCACGAGAGAGGATGTCCCGATACGCAGGGTGAATGAGGTAGAAATCTCTTCCATTCAGCAACAAATCTCTAAATTGACGTCCTTCGTGCGACAACTGGCTGTGGAAATGCATCACAAGCCAAGGTGTGTGGGATTTGCACTGGTATGGGTCATTCCGCGGAGATGTGCCCAATGACTCAAGAAGAAAAATACGGAGCATGTGAACATGGCTGGCCACGCGCCCGCGCCAAAAAGCTCTATGACCCATATTCCAGTACCTACAATTCCGGTTGGAGGGACCATCCCAACCTCAGTTATGGAGGGAACAGGCAGTCTAACTTTGTGTCAAATAGGCAACAAGGGTACCAGCAGCAGTACCAGCCTCGCCCACCACCACCTCCGCCGCCAAGCTCTAGTCCATCTTTGGAGGAGATGATGAAACAATTAATTGCTAATCAACAAAAGACGGACTCTGACCTACAAAGTATGAGAAATCAAATGAGCCAGATGCAATCAATACACAATCGGATGGATCAAATGGCCATAACAATCAACCGTTTGGAGTCCCAAATCCAAGGTAAGCTGCCATCTGACCTGAAGTGAACCGAAGAACGTAAGTGCGATGACCCTGAGGGAGTGGGAAGGAAGTCCAAGGACCCGAACCGGTTATTCCTAAAGACAAGGATGAAAAACAAATTGAGAAAGAATTGGAAGATGAGGACAGCAATGGCACGAATCCAAAGGTACTTTCGGACCCAGTCATCACAGTTAAAACTAACCCTCCCCCTTTCCCTAGCAGGTTGGAGAAACCGAGAAGCAGGACAAGGAGAAAGAGATCTTGGGAGGTGTTCCGCAAAGTGAAAATTAATATCCCCTTGCTAGATGCAATCAAACAAGTGCCGAAAGTACGCGAAGTTCTTGAGGGACCTGTGTGTCAATCGAAGAAGGTTAAGGGGAGATGAGAGAGTCATTGTTGGGGAAATGTGTCAGCGGTCCTGCAAAGGAAGCTTCCCACCAAAGTGTGGGGACCCAGGTATGTTCACTATCCCTGTAGGATAGGAAAATACTTTGATTAGGAAGGCCATGTTGGACTTAGGGGCATCAATCAATGTGATGCCGAAATCTATCTATGCCTCTTTGAACCTGGGTCCATTAAAAGAAACGGGATAATTATTCAATTAGCCGACCGAACTAATGCATATCCTGATGGGTTGATTGAAGATGTGTTAGTTAAAATTAATGATTTAGTGTTCCCAGCAGACTTTTATGTACTTGACATGGATGATGATCACTCCCCTGATCCCTCACCTTTGCTGTTGGGTAGACCCTTTTTGAGCACAGCACAGACAAAAATTGATGTTAATAAGGGTACATTGTCTATGGAGTTTGATGGTGAAATTGTTCATTTTAACATCTTTGATACTATGAAGTACCCTTCAAACTCTAACTTTAGTTCTGTTTTCTCTGTGAGTGCTATTGACCCTGCGGTGCAGGAAGTATTTGAAACTGTTGGCAGGGACGAATTGGAGGTGGCTCTAACCAAGCACCTCGAGTTGGAGACAACGCCGGAGGTGGAATGGAGTGAGGATTTAAAATGTACAATAGGCGCGTTACACTCGCTGCCTACCACCACGAAAAGGTATGAAGTCTCACCCATTTTCATCCCCGAACCTCACCAGAGGGTACTACCATCTGTAGTGCAGGCACCTGTGCTGGAGTTGAAGCCCCTGCCGAAACATTTGAAGTATGCATACCTGGGCGACAACGAGACACTTCCAGTGATCATCTCAGCTGCATTATCGGATACACAAGAGGAGAAACTAATCCGAGTCCTCAGGGAGCATAAAGAGGCGATGGATGGACCATCGCCGACATTAAGGGAATCAGCTCCTCCATCTGTATGCACCGGATTAGACTGGAGGAGGATGCCAAACCAGTGCGGCAGGCTCAAAGGAGGCTCAACCCCCTAATGATGGAAGTGGTGAAGAAAGAAATCTTGAAGTTGCTGGATGTGGGAATCATCTTTGCCATATCAGACAGCCCATGGGTGAGCCCGGTCCAGGTAGTTCCAAAGAAGGCAGGAGTAACGGTAGAAGCCAACCAGACGGGTGAACTCGTGCCAGTGCGCAAACCCACGGGGTGGAGGCAGTGTATTGACTACCGTAGACTGAATGCAGTCACGAAAAAGGACCATTTCCCTCTCCCTTTTATTGACCAAATGGTTGAGCGTTTAGCTTGTAGGGCTTACTATTGCTTTTTGGATGGATTTTCAGGGTATTTTCAGATAGCAATTGCGCCAGAGGATCAAGAGAAGACGACCTTCACGTGCCCGTTCGGGACTTTCGCATATAGACGGATGCCCTTCGGACTGTGCAATGCACCTGCAACATTCCAAAGGTGTATGGTAAGCATCTTTTCGGAATATGTAGAGAAAATTATCGAAGTTTTCATGGACGATTTCAGTGTGTATGGTGATAGCTTTGATACATGCTTAGATAACCTGAGATTGATCTTGTTGAGGTGTATAGAGACTAATCTCGTGCTTAATTGGGAAAAATGTCATTTTATGGTTGAACATGGGATAGTCTTAGGTCATGTTGTATCTGCTAAGGGTATAGAGGTCGACAGGGCTAAAATAGATATTATATCTGCTCTACCTTACCCCGAGTGTGCGGGAGGTGCGCTCTTTTCTTGGACATGCAGGATTTTATCGCAGGTTTATCAAGGATTTCTCGAAAATTGGAGCCCCGTTGTTCCAGCTTTTACAAAAAGATGTGGCCTTCGAGTTCGATAGCAAGTGTGAGAGTGCCTTTGACAAGTTGAAGGAGCTTTTGACCTCGCCACCTATTATTCAACCCCCTGACTGGAGTTCGCCCTTTGAAATCATGTGCGACGCCAGTGATTATGCTGTGGGGGCTGTGTTGGGGCAAAGAGTAGGAAAGGCAGCTCACGTCATCTATTATGCATCCCGAGCCCTGAAATGGGGCCCAGTTGAATTACTCTACCACTGAGAAGGAGCTTCTTGCGTTATTTTTGCATTAGAAAAGTTTAGGTCATACTTGTTAGGTGCTAAAGTTGTTGTATTCTCTGATCATGCAGCATTAAGGTACCTGATGACCAAGAAAGATGCAAAACCGAGGCTCATTAGGTGGATATTGCTCCTACAGGAATTCGACTTGGAGATAAGGGATAAGAAGGGTTCAGAGAATCTAGTAGCCGACCACTTAAGTCGCATACCAGTCGGAGAGGAGGACGAGCCATTGAAAGATGCATTCCCTGAAGAACATCTATTTTCGCTGAATTCTCAGTTGCCTTGGTATGCCGATTTAGTCAATTATTTAGTAACTGGTAATTTTCCTTCAGGTTGGCCGAAATCAAAGAAAGACAAGTTGAAGAGCGACGCCAAGTACTTCATTTGGGACGACCCGTACTTATGGAAAAGGTGCGCTGACCAGGTGATGAGACGATGCGTAAGTGAAGGTGAATTTCAATCAATTTTAACTTTTTGTCACACTTTTGCTTGTGGAGGTCATTTTGGACCTAAGAGAACTGCTCATAAGGTATTAGAAAGTGGTTTTTATTGGCCTTCACTGTTTAAGGATGCATATGTATTCTGTAAATCATGTGATCGGTGTCAACGGGTAGGTAATATAGCCCGTAGAGATCATATGCCCCAGGTCCCGTTGATTTTTGTAGAAATTTTTGATGTTTGGGGTATTGATTTTATGGGTCCTTTTCCTACCTCATTTGGTTTTGTGTATATTTTGTTGGCTGTCGATTATGTGTCTAAATGGGTGGAAGCTAAGGCCACCCGCACTAATGATTCAAAAGTGGTTGCAGATTTTATCAGGTCTAATATTTTTGTACGTTTTGGGATGCCAAGAGCTGTTGTTAGTGACAGAGGGACGCACTTCTGCAACAAAATCATAGCCGCGCTGTTTCGCAAATATGGTGTACTCCACAGGGTCTCGACGTCGTATCACCCTCAGACCAATGGTCAAGCGGAGGTATCCAATCGGGAAATCAAGTCCATCTTGGAGAAAATGGTGCGACCCGATAGGAAAGACTGGAGTCAGAGTTGGAAGATGCACTCTGGGCCTACAGGACGGCGTACAAGACCCCCATAGGGATGTCGCCGTACAGGTTGGTATTCGGAAAGCCGTGTCATCTCCCGGTGGAGTTCGAGCACAAGGCTTTTTGGGCGATCAAACGGTGTAACTTGAACCTAGATGAGGCCGGTGCCCAACGGAAGTTGGATTTGCAGGAGTTGGAGGAGATCCGGAACGAAGCGTATGAGAATGCACTGATCTACAAGGAGAGGAGCCGGGCATTTCATGACCAACAAATCTCTAGAAAAACCTTTGCAATTGGTCAGAAGGTCCTCCTGTACCAATCCAGGCTTAACTCTTCCCAGGTAAGTTACGTTCCCGTTGGATTGGACCTTTTACTGTTACTCATGTCTTTCCCTATGGTGCAGTTGAAATCCAGAGTGTTAAGACAGACAATAAGTTTGTGGTGAATGGACACCGTCTCAAGCATTATTTGGAAGGTTTTTCAAGTAGAAGAAGTGAGACGATAGGTCTAGATGCACCGCCGTGTCCCAATTAGCAATACTTTGCAATGTCTAGCCAAAGACATTAAAGAAAGGCGCTCATTGGGAGGCAACCCAATTTCTTTTAGTTGTTTGGTGTTGTTTGATTGCTTTAATATGTTTTCCTTGAGTCTGACTGATTTCGGGATTCAAATTTTCGTTTTTGATGACTAACAGGTGTCTCTCTGACATGACGCGCCGCTCAAGTCATATGAAGACTCATGGTCAGAAAGGTTCTTGCCTTTTTGACGTGCCCGCGTCAAGACATGTGAGAGCTCATGGTCAGAAAGGTTCTTGCCTTTTTGACGCGCCCGCGTCAAGACATGTGGAGAGTCATGGTCAGTAAGGTTACTACCCTCTTGACGTGCCCGCGTCAAGACTGTGGAGAGCTCATGGTCAGAAAGGTTCTTGCCTTTTTGACGCGCCCGCGTCAAGACATGTGGAGAGTTCATGGTCAGTAAGGTTACTACCCTCTTCAGCGTCACGTTCGCGGGAAAAGCGAGCATTCAAAACTCGAGAGCAGTTCTCTATTCCCTGTTACCCTTTAATTTTGAATTTCAGAAATAGGTTTTATTCATGTTAATAATCTTTCAAAAAAAAAAAAACTCTGAAATTTAATTAATTAAAAACAAATAATAATAATAATAATAATAATAATAATAATAATAATAAAATTTTTTTCTTTCTTCCTTTACGTACTACAAAGGAAAATGACAAAAACTAAAAATAAAAAAATAAAAAAATAAAAAATAAAAAAAATAAAAAATATAATAATAAAAAAAATAATATAGAAACAATTTTTTTTTTCTTTTTCTTTTTTTTCTCTTTTCTTTCTTTCTTTCCTTTTCTTTCTTTTCTTTCTTTTTCTTTCTTTCTTTCTTTCTTCTCCCTTGTTTCTTCTTCTCTTTCGGCCGAACTTGGTTCATCATATCCTGTCATATCCTGCAAGAGAAAATGACCTTCTCTTTCGGCGTATCATATCCTGCAAGAGTTGGGAGAAATTTGTTATGGCTGCTCTAGGCATACGAGAGGAGGTCGAGCGGATGTTTACCGCCATCGAGTGGCGCCCTTACCTTGATATCTGCTGTCCCGCCTTTGTTGAGCTGATTCGGGAGTTTTACTCCACTTTCGAGTTTGAATTGCCGACGAGGTACACCGTTGAGACCCCAAATGTCATTCATTTCCGTCTGATGGGTCAGGAGTTCAATTTCTCCATTACCCAATTTAATCTGGCGTTTGAGTTCATCACTCTGGAGTATGCGGAGACTAGGGAGTACGCGGAGAGTGCCTGTGATTATATGGAGCCGTTTCTGTCCTCCTACCACGATGTGTGGAGGGACATGTCTGTCGACAGGCACCGCTATGACCCTTCTCGGTCTAGGAGTTCCTACCTTAAAGATCCAAGTGCCCGATATGTTCAGCGGTTTCTGGCCTATAGTTATTCAGGTCGCAAAGATAGCTCCGGTGTACTCTCCCGATCCGAATTTTTCTTCATCTGGTGTATGAAGAACAATGTCAAGGTGAATCTGGGGTGCTGGTTGGCCGCACAGTTCAAGACCGTTTTACCCAAAAAGAACAAACCCCTAATCCTCGGGACCTACATCACTCACTTGGCAGTGCAGCTGGGGGTGCTGAATCTAGAGCGTCATGACCTTCATTTGGCGTGTGAAATGGAATTTCTCGATGAAGCGAGCCTAGAGCGGATGGGCGTTCTTGAGTACGTCGATGGTTCATACCGATTTACCTCTCCGGGACCTCCTCGTGTGCCCCCACACTCCTCATTTGCCCGTCCGTTCCCTGTTGGTGATGAGGCTGGCCCGTCTAACTCTGCTCCGCCTCCTCCACCCACCGGAGCTACTGAATGGCACCAACTCAGGACCCAAGTTCAGAATCTGGAGGCTCGAATGACCAACATCGATGCTAATGTGCATAGTATGGCGCAGAATTTGGCAGCTCTCATGCATCATGCGGGTCTCACACCTCAGTTTGGGTACCACCCACCAGTTTGACCCGACATCAGGGAAGTTTTGTTGCCCTCTCTCCTACTTTCGATGTTTATTTGCTACATTGAGGTCAATGTATCGTTTAGGTGTGGGGGGGCCATTTGTGGTGCTAGGCCTTCTAGTTTTTAGTTTTTAGTTGGTTTTAGATGTTTTCCCTTTATTTGTATTGCTTATTTTCATTCAGTTTCTTTCCTTCTTTTTAGTGGTTAGCTCATGTGAATGCCAAAATTTGATGTTGGATTGTTGACTCTATTTCTGCTATTGCCAAAATTTTAATAATGAAAGTGTATCAAGTGGAAGTGGTTGAGTCTAAGAATATCTCTTTGGTGAATATCGGTGATTGCTTGCCTCGTTTGATTTCTTTGTTAACTTTTCTAGGCATAGGGAATGGCTGTTGGCATTTTCATGTGAATTGATCCAATATTGACTTGAATTCTCTATGTTTGGCGAAAATGAGGCTAGCTGCTCCTAATTTTGTTTTTAGTGGTGTTATTTTGCGTTATTGTGATATTTGGCTGTGAATAAGGTTGACTGTACTCCGCTATTTGTTACTATTGAGTAACCGGGGATTTTCACCTAAAGTGTCGATTCTCGCGTCAAAAAATAGTAATTTTTATGAGTACGTGGTCGAATAGCGATAGAAGCTGAGTAACCGGGCTCCTTCATCTGAAAAATGTCGGAGTTCGCGTCAAAAGGCTCCATTGGCTAGAGACTAAGTCATTTGTGCTTTTCACCCAAAAAAAAAAAGAAAAAAATTAAGTATTAGAAAACGCGAAAAAAAAGTGTAGGTTGTGTTAGTATGTGATAGAAGTCATTTTGTCGAGTCATGGATTTAATGTGGAGATTTTGGTTAATATTTGGACCATTTGCTGATAAATGTTGTGCGCCATTCCTTTTTCTTAGAATAGTTAACTTGAAATTGGAAGAGTTTGTGGTTTAGAAGCTAACCGGGGTGATGTTTTTCGGATTTCGATCACTGATGCTTGATATATGATTTTTCTTGGTATCTTGGCAATATGGTAGATAGAGCAATAGCCACTGTCAAATATTGATGTTTGTTTACTGCTCTTATGCTTGAGAACAAGCATGGTTTAGGTGTGGGGGGAATTGATAGGTTGCAATTTTATCATTTATTTTATTATTAATTTCCCCTATTACCTGATCTGATGTGGGTTAATTATTAGATTCTACTCACTTTTAGTAATTTGCATTTATTTCAGGGAGTAGAACGACAATACCACAACGAAGGCCAATTTGACAGTCATCAGGAAAGAAGTCAGATGGAAGGCATACAGGGGCATTTTGGGAAGAACAGAGACGCAAGCCCTTTTTGGGCAATTTGGCCGAAGTCTTCTATTCTTTGGGGGGAGCCGCCGCACATGGCAATCATTAGTTAAAAAACTAGAATGAGATATAGCAGAGGAGTAGCACTAGTTCCTGGAGTTGCTTTATTGACTTTTCTTCTTTGATTAGCTTTTGAGCTTCAATTCCCACGCATGTCAGGAGCAAAAATTGGGAGAACTTTGACTTTTCTTCCTTTTAGCATTTAGTAGCTTTTCTTTCTTCTTTCGGATGTGCAGACGAAGAGGAGACATTTAATCACTTCCTGTAGCTTTGCTTTTTCATCAATATTCCAACGAAATGAATTCACCCAATTGATGGCCGCGACTGTTGCTTCAATTTTGTGTGGGTTTTTCACATTCAGGATGAACTAAATCCCCTTTGTCTAGCCGAGGGCTAACGGATGCTTTGATTCGCCTAAAATTTGTGAGATCGGTTTAATCTTATCTTTTCCTTTTATTTCTTGGTATTCGCATATTCCTTGATTACAGTGCTTACGATTATTTGATTAATTGGTTGTCTTGGATCCGGATAATTAGTTAGTTTGATAATCTATTGTCAATTAGGGCATTTAAATCCGTAATTGTTTAACTGCCTTAAAAAGTGACAACTGGCACAATTAGGGTTGTGTTAGGGGGATACGCGGGCTAATCTGAAATAACCCTGGTAGTGCGTTATTTGGTTAGAATAGGGCTCCTCTAATACGTAAGGCAATTGGGGAATTAAATCTTACGGGCGTACCTAAGATTATTTCTCAATTAGAGCAGTGATTAACGGGCGTACCTTGATCACCGACACAGTAAGGAGGGGTTGACTGTCATCGCTTGCTTGGCAGTTATAACCTATTTATTAGTAAATAATTGGAATTGCTTGTGCATCGATGATCAATTAGGTGAACCATTGCTGAAGTTATTTCTTGGCTAGACCTTTAATTACTGTTACTCTAATTTTAGGGAATTGCTGTTTAATTTCTAGTTAGTTATCCATTCTCATTTCTGTTTGAATTTCTTTTATTTGAATTTCTAGTTAGTTATTTGTTTTTAATCGTTTCATTTGAATTTCTTTGATTATCATCGTTTACCCCAAAAACACCCCCTGTATTATTTTTGGATTTCTTAAGAGACAAATACCCCCAATCCCTGAGGATACGACCCTACTTGCCCTGTTACAAGTTGCATAATTATTTGTAAAAAAGGTCATCCCATTCAGGTATATCGGATTAAGCAACTCTTCGGGAACAGGGTGAATCAAGTAACCCATTGCACACCTAGAGTCCCTGCTCCAGTACTTGGAATCGGGTTTTGGCTATTTTAATTGGCAATTAGGTTTATTTTTATTATTACACAGGTTCGGCACCTGTCAACTGCTCTAATTGAGAAATAATCATAAGTACACCCATAAGATTTAATTCCCCAATTGCCTTACGTATCAGAGGAGCCCTATTCTAATCAAATAACGCACTACCAGGGTTATTTCATATTAGCCCGCGTATCCCTCTGGCACAAATCTAATCATGCCAGTTGTCACTATTTCAAGGCAATTAAACAATTACGGGTTTAAATGCCCTAATTGACAATAGATTACCAAATTAAATAATCATCCGGATCCAAGACAATCAAGTAATTAAGTAGTCATAAGCACTGCAATCAAGAAATACGCGAATACCAATAAATAAAGGAGAAGATAAAATTAAATCGATCTCACAATTTTTAGGCAAACCAAAGCCTCCGTTGTTTCTTGACTAGAATGGAGAAATTAGTTCATATTTGACGCGCAAAACCCACGCAAAAGCGAAGCAACAGTCGCGGCCATTATCCTTGAAACTTGGGGAAATTCAATGCGTCCGAATATTAAACCGATAGCAAGGCCACAAAAGGTGATTGATTGTTTTACCTTGTCTGACATACGAAGAAGGAAAAAGACTACTCAAAGCACAAAGGAAGAAAAGTCAAAATTCCCCCAATTCCTTCCTCCTGACATGCGTGGGAATTGAAGCTATGCAAAAAGCTAATCAAAGAAGAAAAGTCAATAAAGCCACTCCAGAGCTAGTGCTCATTGTCTGCTTTCTCTAATTCTAGTTTTCTAACTAATTTCATCCTAGCTGATGTGCGGCGGCTGTCCACATGAGGTAAACCCCTTTTCGCTGCTCTTTTCAGAAATTACCAAAGTGGACCAATATTTTTCCTGTTTCGATAATGCCCCCCGTATAAGCTTTGTGACTTGGACTCCTTTTCAGTCAAATTGGCACTTGTTGTCATATTTTCGTTCTACTCCCTGAAATAAATGTAAATTATAAAAAGTGAGTAGAATCTAATAATTAATCCACATCAGATCAGGTGATAGGGAAAATTAATAATAAAATAAACGATGAAATTGCAACCTATCAAAATGGTATATGAATTTCAAATTCATTAATTTAGTAAATTTAGGAGCTTTTGGTGGGATTTTATGATTCTACGATCCGAACCTACGATCCGATTCTGTAAAACTAAAATCGATCCTACGTAGGATCCCGATTTTACAAACCTTGGTTACACTTACTAAGTTCCAAAATCTCAAAATAGTCTACCTCTAATTGCTGACAGTTTGGTCTTGTTTTTAAAGCTGTTTAGGTCCTCATTCTAACGTTCAAGGAAAAGACGTACTGGTGGTTGTCCTAGTAGACCATTTCTCTTATCATCTGATTTTCTCTCTCTGTTGCTTTTCTTAGCCTAGTTAGACTCTCTCTTAATATAGGCTAGTTTACGAGTAATTTGTAGATGTTGATGATTGACAAGAAGCAGGCACAGTCCAGAAAAGTGGTCTACATTTCTTTTCTCAATCTTTTCTTGAGGCTTCGATCAGGAAAACTTTTGTAGGCCATCTCATTTGAGCATCCTAATTCTTCAGGCCCTTCTAATTGCCCCCATGCAAATAAACCAAAAAATAATTGCTATAGGGAACAAGAAACTCCAAATGCTTATTCCAGTCCTCTAAAAACTCTAAATTTTTATATACCCTTACACATATTCATACCATGTTTTGTTTAACTTTTTTTTTTCTAACAGAGAAGGTGTGAGATTTAAGAAACGGAAAAGAAAAAGAGGGATTCTCATATCAAGAGACGCCAAGCCAGTTTGACTAATCTTTTCACATAATGTTTAATTAAAAATATGCATATGAACCTATAGAGCATTTAATATCATATTCGAACTTTGTCATTGATAGTTAAACCATCTGAAGTGATGAGGAGTGGATAAAGTCTAGGCTTTGATTTGATCATAAACTGATGTGTTACTACACATTTAATGGTTTCAATGATGGACCTCCTAGATGGTTAGATCCAATTCCCTGAACAAGATAGAGGGTTGCAGGTTACCTATCTACATTTCTCATTTATTTAACACAAAAAAAAGACAAAATTCTACGACATGAATTAGGGACTAAACTAAAGATCTCGTCAACTAATCATATCTACATTTCTCAATTAATCAAGAGATTGTAGCATAGAGATAGAAAAGTGATGCTAATCAAAGTGGAATTTGATTTACCTTTGATAGATTCACGAGCTAATTGAGCTCATTAAATGCTTGTGGTCAAAATAACAGAGGCTCTTTTACGTGCTTTATTCTATAGAGTTAAATTATTCCTCTATCCTAATTTTATTGTCTGTTTCAAGAATCCAATTTTTTAAAAATAATGATTTGAATGTGATGTTTATACTTCTCCTTCCAATTGTATTCCTTAATATTCAAACTTTGAATTTGAATATACCATATAAACAATTTAAGGAAGGGAAGATTTTGAAAAAGAGACTAAAAGAATTTTGATTTTTTTAACATGATAAATATTTTAAAATGAAAAGTATAATATTTTCAATGGAACGAAAGAAGTAAAAAAAAATTGAGTTTTATATGAATCCTAGAAGAAGTTTTGAAAGGCCTCCATTTCCTATCTCTTGAATGTTCAGCCTTCTCCCCTGTTCTCCTACAAGGACCTGTTAGGGGCAATTTTCCTGGGCTCAACTTGTAAACCATTCACGACAATCCCACCAGCAAGAGCCTCAATCATTCACTCTGGATGTAAGTGTTGAAGTACCCCAAATTGACATATGGGCTTCTGGACTTGATTAATTGTGTCCATTTTCGAAGTTAACATTGGCCTAGTGTTTAATTCATGGGCTCAATCTTCTAAACCCAAATATCCACAGGATAAATCAAGTAGTCAGCCCAAATCCACAGGCTAAGCTCCCTTGATGAATCCAAACTTTGAATCTAACTGGATTTGGCAAATGTTCATTTAAGTTTGGCTCGCCAACTAGTTAATTCAAATTTAAACAACGTTTTATATTCTATAAATTTTGAGCTCAAACTCAATTCGATTAATATAAAATTAGGTTTTATACGTAAAAATTTCAAATTACTCAAAGCTCAACTCGAGTTTGACTAAAATAAAAACTTATTCGATTCAGCAAATAAACAAATCAAATTTAAATAAAATCTTAAACTCATTAAAATAATCAAACAATCTTAAGAACTAGGTTGTTCAGTTTGATTAGACTCGTTTACACTCCTAACCACAACTCCACTTAGCTCAACGATTGTGCATTACTAACTCTAGGGTAGAGTGCCAAAGAGTAGGACTAAGCATGCATGTAAATTAGTTCTTCCGCTCCACATTCTCTAATATTGATTTCCATTACCCTATCAGCTGAAGATGGCAAGACGTCACAACATTGTCTTCTTGGTGCCTGCAACTGCAATTTATAAGGGAGATAAAATAACAATTCTGAAAACTAAATTCAACCTTAAATTTGGCAGGAAAAAAAAACTTCAAGAACAAAGAATACCTGTTTAATGTCAAGGTCTAACTTCTTCGAAAACACACTGACTTTTTGTATTTTGTCAAAAGTACAATTATTTTCCGTTTTCTTGTAAATGGTTGTTATTCCATCTCTGCTAGAGGAAACCCTGTCAAAAAAGAAAACAAATGGCCTCCGGCATGGATCAGGCTGATATTTTGCTGTATTCAGATTATGGTTAATATACAGAGGACCCCTTTTCCAGGGCACATAAGTCTCCTGTATGCGCACAGCATCCGGCAGAAATTCGTTGAACCCCACCAATTGAACAGCATATCCCCAAGAAACAGAAAGTGTCCAAGAAAACCATCTATCATAGCAAACTGTTTGCTGCAAAGTCCTCTGGGAATCAACTTTTGTGGCTTCCAGCAAATGTTTCAGAGCTTCCATTGCTGTCATTTTTGGAAAAATTGGCTTTACTGCATCCAGATGGTGGAGAGACACCAATGGCCTAGTCGGGTGCGCGGCCAATAACCCAAAAATATTACCTCGAACATCCATCTGAAGCAGAGTTTGATGTGAACTTATTTAGCCTCTTATCAAATGAGAAAAAGAGAATACAAGATTGAACTTTTTATGAACAAAATTGTCGATACCTGATGAAATCCAGGCTCATGAGTTAATGTAACTCCAAGTTCTGTCAAACAGGCATGAATTCTGCCATCACTGCCATACAGATGAGGGTATCGATCGATGCAAGAATCTAAATGTTTCGCCAAAACTTTAGCCAGGGGATAACTTATAGCAAAACCAGCTCCTCCAAAAGCCATATCAAAAGAGAAATCCTTATTCTGCTGATAATTTTCTGAATTTGTCCCGATGTAATACCATAAGCCATGATCATATTTCGACAGGGTCTTGACCAAATTTTCAGGAAAGAAAACTGTATCATCATCTCCAAAAACAAACCATCTAACATCAGAGTGGTTCAGTGCCACGGTTTCTGATACCACTCGAGCTACGCGAATCGCTGACCTTCGACCATTCCTGAAGGTGTATCTGAATCTGGAAGTGTCACCAGAAATGCATATTGGAGGCAGAGAAATTTGATCATTTTCAGAAGATGTAGAATTTGGTGGCTTTTCTTCCAGAAAAACGCATCCCTTCATTATCTGAGGTCTCCACCAAAGCCTGACATATTCTTTCCTTTTGGACCATGATCTTTCATTAGAGGCAATCCCAAATACAATATGTTCAAGGGATGTTGTGGAGGATAACTTCTGTAGAGAACCTGATAAATTCAGGTTTTTTGAGTTTGGGAAAAGGAGTAATGAGAACAGGAGATAGAGTAGAAACAGAAAACAGGAGATTATCAAGAGATTTACAAGCCTTGATGGATGGTGGGATTTTGGATTTGGCTGAAAACTTTTCATATTTTGGATGAACAAATTAAGAAAAAAAAAAGAGCTAAATCTATTACTATGCTTATTTATACAAGAGGTTTAGAGGAGATTTCCTAAATATGGGGCGCTTTTATAAACCTGTAAGGTTGATTAGAAAAAGTAAGAAAGGGTTTTGAGGTTTAAAGCAACTCGTTTTGCAATTAAATATCTAAGGAGGCAATTAAGGAGAGATTAATTGAGTTTTGAGATGGAAATAATAAAGCATTAAATGAAACAGATCAACCGAAACTTTAACAGGTCATCTTTCCATTTTTTTTCTGTGCGTTACATTTTGTTACATTTTAAAATTATTTCTTTTTTCTTGACTTGTTGCTTTGTGCTACAGTTAATTAGAGAAGTAATTGTCTAAAAATAATTAGATAAACAATAAATTAATAATGAAAAGCACGTTTCTCTTTTGTCTTAGTTTTGTGTCACCATCAACTCTTTAACCTGTCTATTACAGATGTACCAACTAAAAATCATTTTGCATCAATTGATGCTTTAGTTTTTGTAATCCACCACAATAACAATTTAAAACTAGGATATACTTTATTGATTGATTTAACACATTCGATTCCATCCCACCGTCTATATACTGCTTCCGTCCCATTATTAGAGTAGTTTTTTGGAAATCCAACTTTTTATGGAGATATAGAAATCATTAAGTCTAGATGAAAAAACACTAGTGAATTTACATATATTCTTTGAATTCAAAATATTTTTTTGTTAAATGTGTATTGGAATTTTAAAATGTTATTTTTTCAAATGACAAAATTGGAAAGTACTGTTAAATTTGAAACGGTAACTCTTGTTTTAGAATATTAATAAAGTTAAAAAATGACATTAACAATGAAACAGAAGGGGATAATAAGCTAATAATCTATGAATGGGAAAAGGAAGAAACCAAAAAATTTTCAATGTTGCTTCATGGGCTCAATATATAATGTTTGAATGCCTTGGGGAATTAGGTCAAACCACTTTGATAAATCTTGAAGTTACTAAGCTAATATTATTATAACGTGGAAATTAGGTCCAAAGAATAATAATCTAAAGAAGAAAAGTAGTAGGTGTTTGGACCAAGGAAGGGAGCAGCAATTGCCCTGGTGCCACGAAAATGGAAATCAGGTCTTGGTTGCCAACTTTTGGGGCTAAATCCACATGCATATTACTTTAGTCTAAAATTGAAAAGGATTAGATCGGTTGGAGTTCTCTTTTGCCTTCACGTGTCAAGAAAAACTTCGCAGATTTGACTTTTATATTGATTTGAATACCTAAAAAATTAGGTGTTTCACCAATGAAGCATTGAGATTTTAGTCACCAGTCAATGTTCTTTCGGTACATTATTCTAATTGTTCAACTTGATTTTCCATCGAAGAATTGTATACAGCCTGGATTCATTGGAGTAGAAGATACTGCCATTTTATGCAGCCCTTTCAGACAGCGGCACCGATTGTTACGCACTACATTAGAATCCAGCAAATAAGCTGGCACCCATTAAGCTTTTTCAACAATAGAGTTTTGGTGACTCAATTTTTAAAAACAATGTCAACCACTGAGCTAAGCTCCAATGACCGCCATCAAAGCCTTAAGACTTGGTGGGGGTGATCTCCCACCATTTGCCACTAAATGTGGTAAGCCACTTCAAGTGACTATGTTGGGTCGATAGGTGGTTCAGTTCCCTTCGATTTCTCTTAGGACCTATTTAGATTCCCCTCTCCCATAATATAGAATAAATGTAAGTTTATCATATCCGGTAAAAAAAAAAACTAAATTTCAAAAGAATAAATTTGAATTATTCTGTCCGTTTCCATCGTCAAGTCGATCAAATCCAAAGAGTCGTACAAATCACGAAATATAACTAAGTGGCAATTTAATAAACATAGAATGTATTTACCTATTAAACTATTGTGTGAGTATATATTTAGCCACTAAATCATCATGCGATTGCTTATTTACTCATTAAACTATCGTGCGAGTCTCTAAATTTGATAAGAGTTAATAGTGAAAATAGACGGAGTGGCACTTAAATTCTATACTTTTGATAATTTAGTGAGCGGATACATACTTTAAAAGTTGAGTAACAAAGAAAACTCTTATTTTTTAAAACTTTAGTGAGTAGCTGAGTAATATGCTCCACTAGAATCTGTGTGCACCTTCATATTTATAGCCTAACTGACTAATTCTTGTGCTAATTACAAGTTAATTATTGAGCTTGTACCCTTTAAAATGTTCATATTAAAAGTATTACATCCCGGTTTGGGCTGATATATGGTAGTACTATCACATTTTCAATTGCTGATTAGTACAAGTGTAATTTTTCAAATTTCTAATCCTGTTATTTATCTTTCGACATGCCAATACTTGCGCACTTGGGCAACCAAGGCAGATGAGTCATGACAAGTTCCGGTTGCAACCTTCACAGGCCTTCACCTGAGGCATAATTGTCCTTATTTAAAGCTTACTTAAGTCCTGCTCGATGCAGTTGCACAAGAAGACAATCCAACATTGTTATCGATGAAGGAAGCATGAATAGAAGGCAACAAAAGGATAAGCTCTTTCGGAGTCAACAAAAGGATAAGAACTTTCGACATCAAACAATGGTACATCTAATTTTAGATGTCAAAATAAACCAAGCAAAAGCCAATTCAGAACCTGGAAAACTAAATTGGATGCCAAACCACCGGTTCTTTTATCCCTCAGTTGAAATCCAGGATGTCATGAATGTAAAGCAGTGACAGCAACAATCTTCATGCTTGGCCCAAATTCATCTTTCAAGAGAAGGAAAGGTATAGTCTCACATGCCCCCCTGCATGCAGGGGGGCATGTATCTGTTGCAAGTGGTAACTTCTAAGGCGGAGTCCTGAACAAGAGGATTTCCTGGCCTCCTAGCGTAGACTCGCCATCAAGGAGGAGCTCTGCACAATGTTTTTGTCGATCAGATCAGTCAGGGGAAAGAGTCGGTGCAACAGAAACAAAAAGCCTAGTGCAAAGACCGAGTTCATTTTCTTATTTGAGCTTCAGAACGCCAATATCCAGTTACATGTGCCCAGTCCACATGCACAAAAATGATTATATCGAACTCCAAGAGAGGCCTAAAATACCTATCTTGAATCCTGCATAAAGGAAAAATCATTAGCAGCTTGAAGTAGAAAGTTCAAACCATTTGCATCAGAAAGAAAACACGATAGCATAAATTAAAACTTTACGTCCTTGCCTGGAAAAGAGATGACCCAAAGCAAGGCGGAAAAATGAAAAATGGAAGAAGCCTATGCTCGATCTTTTAGTTGAGAAAATCTGAACTTGCTAGAGATGTGCAGGTAGATCTAAGAAAGCTTTTAGCCGAGCATGAACGATGGTCTTCGAAAATACAGCACATACTGATTTTGTGCCCTCAAAAAACTGTTTATCTTGCTGATGTCCTCATCCATGATATCGTTGCATTACAAGTGATGTAGTAGCAAGTACATAATTGTCGAAAAATTTCAACTTAGGGTCACTACTAAATGTGGCTTTTACCTTCAGGGCTGGGCAAAGCACTGGAACCAAAAGAAAGTACCAATTAACAAAACTTCCATTTATCAATTGTGCTTACCAGAACTCAAATAGTAATTAAATATCTTTCTGAGAACATAACGTATGGTGCTTTTAACATCGAAAGTAAAACTACTATGTTGCCTGCAAGGTAGACCTGCTCTAAACTAGACCTCAGTTCACCAATTTTGAACTTATTGTGTATTTGATGGGCCTGTTATGTTAAAGCATCCTTTGGATCATCAAAAAAGAAAGACTTTAAAAGCTGTTCTGCCAACTATTCCAGGACCCCAAAAAGAAATTTTTTTTTATAAGATGGTTCTACAGATTGAACAGCAGAAAATCTGTCAAGAAACAATTTCCTGCTCCTTAGCCAGCAGACAAAGAACCCTATAACTCCACATGGATGACATCAAGAAGAAATTGTGTGGTAGACTCGAGTACATTAAGCATCATGACACAGACAACAGCATGTTGCTAGTGAAGATCAAGATTGGCAACTAAAGCAGTTCTGATCTGACAGATTGCCAAGAAAGGATCCAGTTTACCATTTGCAGCAAATGATTGCTGATTCAAATACCTTACAATATGATTTAGATAACAACAAGAGTGGTATCATCATTAGGTCTGCACAAGTTTTATGAAAAAAGCAAAGTCCATCTTAAAAACAAGATAATAGCTTTACAGGCCAGCTAAATTACCAATAATAGCACCTGATTCAAAAAGAAATGAGGCAGGGAAAAGCAATACAAGGTGGCTAGTAAAAAATGTGAAGAAGTTCTTTCCTATTCTCTATAAAACTCAATTTAACATTTGAATCAGGAACAAGTTTTACAGAGTAATATCCAAATTGATCTCATTAGAGTAATATCCAAAAAGATCTCATTTGTTTACTTCTATAGATAGCT
>CM041217.1:8717936-8826419 GCA_023065735.1 Coffea humblotiana
TATTCATCATTCTCTCACAAAAGTTGTTTGTTTAAATTCTATTGCTAATGTGAGAGTTGTATTCGTGGATGATTTGTAAGAACCCTTGTAAATGACCTTCTGCTGCCGATATAAGTGTTATATTGATGGGCGATCAATAAGAACTCCTGTAAGCGATTTCCTGCTATTGATATGAGAGCTATATTGATGGGTGATTTGTAATAATTATTACAAGTGATGTGTGATCCCGAGCACATGTTATGTACCATAGTTGTAATTGGAGATAAATCTATCCAAAAAAATTTTTACCAAAAAATAAATAAATAAAGTAAAAATTATTGTAATTAGAAAGACGAGTTTGACCATGATTCCCTTTCATTAATTAATACACAAGTACAAAGTTTTTTGCCTTATTAACACATATGTACTAAATGTGCAGAGGTGTGCCAAGAGAGTTTCGTTTTTTGTGATGTGGCAAAACATTATTGGACAATTTGTGGTCGTCCTTGTACGTGAGAATTGCACGTGTTTGTGCAAAAAAAAATTCCGAATGGGAATGTTATTATTGTATTTTTCAAATGAATGTTACATGCCTTCACTTTCGTTGTATACAATTGGACCCCTTTAGCATTTCTATTTCGCCTTTTCCCAGATGTATTGGGACTTGATTGTCATGACCGTAATAATTGAGTTCAGTTGACTATAAGGGCAATTGTATTACAATTTTGCCCTCCCATCGCATCTTTCTTATCGGTGACAACAAATTGGTTTTGGTTTTACCAATTTCTTCATCTTCTTTGTGCTCAGGTCAGGAGGTAAAATTCTATTAACCCTTGGGTTGCATTTGTAAAAAACACATAATTCCATTACTGTTGATGGCTACTGAAACTTGAAAGAAGCTGCTTGATCTGACTATAGCACTTTCTTTGTTTTGTCCAACCCACCGCTACAGCTAAAGCTATGCATTCTTGCCCGGATTTTCTGCTCACACTAATGGTTAGTGATGTGTTTAGTTTTTGCATTCCTTTTTTGTATTATTGTTTATAGCATGACATCCTATCTTCCCTCTTACATGATTGTGTTTGGCAGTTGCTTTGGTTAGTTCTTATTTTCTCTTTTACTGCTCTGTTCCTTCGAAGCCTTTTCTTCATTTTGGTCTTCTTGATACAGATTGGTCAAGTGAGCTTTTTCTTTTAGTGAACTATTTCGTCTATAATCCTGTTTATTCCAATATGGTTTTTGGTCCGTCATTCATCGACTAATTCAACTTTACTTACTTTGTTTATGGGTGTTTTCTATTTTGCCGTTGCATTAAGGTAAGCCTATTTTAAATTCTATCTTCTTTGATTCTTTGTTCTACCTTTCATTTGTCCATTATTTGTTCTTATTTGTGTTTTGCCTTTTTCTCCTGTTTTCCCTTTACATTTTGCATGCAGTTTTCTTCATCTGTGGTTGCTGTAAGGAGCTTTCTTTCTTCGTCATCTTGTCTTATATATCTACAGCTTGTATTGGTTCAGGTTAGCTAGGGGTGTGCAAAATCGAAAAATTCCGATTTACCGACCGAATTCTAATTGAATTCGGAATTTCGAATTCGGTAATTCAGTAATTCGGAATGGAAATCGGAATATCCGATTTCGAATTGGTCGAATTCGGGTCGAATTCGGTAATGAGATTTTTCAAATCGGAAATTCCGATTTTGAATTCACAATTCGAAACCGAAATCGAAATCGGAAATCGGAATTCCTATTTCGATTTCAAATCTGTTTTTCATATATATATATATATATAATATAACATTTATATTATAATAATAATTTTTATATTCATGAATTCGGTGAAATCGGAATTCCTATTTCGATTTCAATTTCGTTTTCACACATATATATAATATTTTTTATATATATGTAATATAATATTTATATAATAATAATAATAATTTTTATATTCATGAATTCGGTGAAATCGGAATTTACCGAATTCCGAATTGAATTCGGAACGAATTCGAATTCGGAATTGGTGAATTCGAAATCGAAATCGGTCGAAAATTCTGATACCAAAATTCCGAAAAATTCCGATTTCAAAGTTCCGAATTACCGATTTCGATTTCGATTCACACCCCTAAGGTTAGCTGATCATTCTCTCTTTTTTTTAGCTTTTTGTTCTACCAGTTTTTTGTTTCTTTGTCATCTTCTATTATATACTCTGCAACCTTTTTTTTTTTTTTACTATAGGTTAGATGTTCGTTCTTTTTCCCCCTTTTTAGTTTTGTTCTGGTAGTTTTTGTTTCTTCTTAAACTTCTGGAAAAGGATATGAGTTTGTCTGAGAATTGTTCCACAGGTCTTTTGTATTTGATGTTGTTTATTTATTAGTTTTCACATACTCCTTTATTTTCCTATTGCATTCAATATATATATGAATCTCTGCATCTGTTTCTGTTGTATGTCTATTTCTTTACTGGTTCTATTAGTTGAGTTTTATTGTTCGTTGTTGTGATGGTTCAGATTATTATTGTCAACGAATGATGTCTGCTTTATTTTTTTCTTTACATACTATTTTTCTATCTTCTGTCTCCTTTTTCCTTTGCCTGTGCTTTTGTAAATTATTTTCTGTTCCTTGTTCCTTGGTTAATTAAGTTAGATGGATAGAAATACGATACGCCGAAAACGATACGCAGAAATGCCGCAAAGTGAGAAAGCTGCACTTTTACGCTGTCGAAGTGAAGCTAGGGCTGCAAAGAAAAGAAAGGAATCATCGCATTCTTTTGTTCGTAGTGTTCCACTTGGTTATGTAGAAACAGGTGTATTTTTTCCTGATCCTTGTTCACGTGGAGACAGTAACATTCAGGATAGTCGAAATGACAATGTTACGCTTAATGAAATGGTACGACATAGCTCGCTTGGTTTTGCTAATGATCAGAGTGTTCTCATTAAAGAGGGATTGGACTACATGGCCAGCAGTGGGTCTGCTATTACTAATGTTTCAGTCCTGCTCCTTCTTCTGTTGTTCCTATTGAATCAAATCCATTTCTTATTATTCCTGAAGGTATATCCAGCCTGATTTTCCCCTCACATCAGCCATGTCTTTCTCACTCTATTGTTATACCAGTATCTTGGCCTATTTTTAGTTAGCCATCCCATCCTAATACAAGTCCAGCCTTTAATTTATGTACATTACAGAAACTCCACTCATTGGTGAGCTAGGGAGTGGAAGAGGTAGGAAAAAACTGGTGCGGTCATGCAAAGAGAAGAACAATGTGGATCTTCTCATGATTATCCTGCAGTAGAGTCTTCTAGGAAAAGGTACATGAATACCATATCCACAAAACCATCTCATGTTTCAAAAAACACTGCTGCCAAGAATAAGCAAGTCTTCAATCTTCAGAGGAATAAATCAGATAATGTTTTCCAAGTTACGAAAAAGCCAAATTCTGATGTTCAAACATGTATCAGCTCTGAATCTTAACTCGTTCGTCGAGAAATCTATTCCTTCCTCTATTACATTGGATCCTCAGCTAAGAAATATTACTAAGAAGCAGAAAGAAGCATGTTTTCCAATTTCTAAATCTTTGGTCTACTGTTCAATCTTTTAGGCAGCAACAGGGAACACCTTGTCAAGAACATTGACTCGGGTCCTCGAAACAGTACAGTCCTGCCTAATGAGATTAACCAAAAGCTTAATATTCAAAGTGAGAATTCAGATAATGCTTTTCATTATATGAATGAGCCAAATTCTGAAATCAATAATGTTATCAACTATAAATATTTGGATCATTTTTCAACAGACCTTGCATCTTCTTCTACTCAAGTTGATTTTGAGCCTAGATGTCTCTCTAAAGGTATAATATTGGTGCTTTAAATTGTCATCTTTGCCAATATCTTTTGTTGCTTGTCTGGTTTCTTCTCATCATGGAAGAAAAAAAACAAAATGTTCTATTCACCATACCTGTAACATATCTATGGCAAGATAATCTGCAATGGACATCTTATTAAGATTTACTATTGCAGTTATCCAGCCTTGCGACCAAGATTCGGCTCTGCAACATCAAGCAAAGGTTGATGTTGCCAAGAGAAGAAAAAGACATAGAAACCCTTCTAATCTTGCTGCGACTATTACTTCTCCTAGGCCAACACGTAGCTATCCTGTCCGTAGCAGAGCCCGCGAAACAGGTTGCATTTCGTTTATTAGTGACCCTAATACCGTTTAAGTCATTTTTTTACTATTCTGCCCCTCTCGGAACTGGACTTTGTTATTCTATCAGCTATATTGATCCATCTGCAGGGGCAAATGGTACAGGTGCTAAGACATATCTTTCAAAGGATTGATCATATTCCTGATGCACCTTTGCTCCTTCCTGATGCTCCTGACTGTCAATATTGTGGGGCTAAGAGGTTCTATTTAGAACCTCCTACTTTTTGTTGTTCCAAAGGGAAAATCTCTATTGTCGCTCCTCGCATGCCTTATGCTCTCAAGCGTCTTTTCACAGAAAAAGATGAAGAGAGTAAGCATTTTAGAAAATTAGCTCGCACTTATAATAATAACTTGGCTTTCACAGTTTTTGATGCAAAGTATGATTCAGAATTAACAAAGAATACAAAGGGTATTTATACTTTTCGTGTTCAAGGCCAAGTTTATCATTTTCTCAATAGCTTATCAGAGTCAGCTGATAGGTCCTCTGGAATTCAGCTATATATTTTTGATACTGATGAGCAGCTGAAAAGAAGAGTAGCTAGTTGTGACAAGTTACATGAGAGCACTTTGAGGTTGTTGATGGATATCCTTTCTGAGAATCCTTATGCTAGATTTTTCAAGGATCTCAGAGATGTGCCAAATATTAACAACTTCAACATTGCTCTTAACTGCTATCCTGCTCTAGACCAACGTGTATATAATCTGCCTTCTACTTCCCAAGTTGCTGCAATATGGACTGAGAGTGATGATGAATCTCTTGATAAACAGGCACATATTTTGGTCTATACTCATTCAAATACAAGTTATAGGATTCAGCATTACTACGGTTGTTATGACCCTTTACAATACCCTTTATTATTTCCTCGGGTGAATCTGGATGGCATCATGGAATTAAACGAGTCTATAAGAGAAAGAGAGGTGATGATTTATGTGAGGATGAAATTAATATCGATCCATCTTCTGTTGAACACTCCTCTGATTTGATTGATTTGGAAAGAAGAGGCAAGTGCACCTACTGTCTTTTCAAATTTCTGAATATTATTTATAAATACATTTCTTCATTGATATAGTGCTTCTTTCCTTTTTATAGCTGCTGACTGTGGCAAGAAAGAAGAATACACTGTCTCATTAGAGAATATTATTGTTATAGGTTTCAGATTAGAGATAATGATGAATCCATGTTGCTGCACACACTTAGATTATTACAGCAATTTTCTGTTGATGGGTATATAAAAATTGAAACTTCTAGACTAGATTTTCAACGGAAAAGACAGAATGATATTCAGACTAAAATTCTTGAAGGAGTGATGGATAGTCTTTCAGTAGGCCAGACTGAAGGTTCAAAGGTTGGTCGTAAAGTAATATTACCAACTTCATTCATAGGCGGACCACGAGATATGAGGCGTCGATATCTTGATGCCATGGCCTTGGTTCAAAAATATGAAAAACCTGATATTTTTCTTACAATGACATGTAATCCGATGTGGAAAGAAATTCAAGACAATCTGCAATTTACAAAAAAAAACCTCAAGATAGGCCAGATCTTTTGTCTAAAGTGTTCAGAGCAAAATTTGAAATGCTTAAATCTGAACTTTTAAATAAGAAAATCTTTGGAGAAGTAGCTGCATGTGTTTATGTTATCGAATTCCAAAAAAGAGGATTTCCTCATGCTCATTTGTTATTAATTTTGAAACTACAGTTCAAGTTGTTGAATCCTCAATCTTATGATAGGATAGTATCTGCCGAGCTGCCTAACCCTCATCAATATCCTCATCTATATTCTCTTGTTCTTAAACACATGATTTATGGTCCATGTGGAGTTATGGATCAAACTAGCCCATGTATGAGGAATGGTTCATGCAAGAATCATTAACCAAAAAATTTCTGCTAACAAACAGTTCATGCTGAGGATACTTATTCATGTTATAGGAGGAGAGATGATGGTAGAAAGGTAAAGGTGCGTAGATATGAACTTGACAACAGATGGGTTATTCCATATTGTTCTTATCTATTGCCCTTTTTGATTGCCACATGAATATGGAAATTTGTTCTACTTTGAAGCTGGTGAAATATTTATACAAATATGTTTTCAAAGGACATGATCTTGTTAGTTTTAAGATTGTTACTGGAGAAACCTCTGCTGATGTCGATGAAATAAAAGAATTCCAACAGGGAAGATGGATTTCACCCCTGAAGCATTTTGGCGAATCTATGAATTCCGACTAAATGAGATGATCTCAACAGTTTATTCTCTTCAAGTTCATTCCCTGGTCAGCAACTTATCACTTTCAGCAAAAATTCAGTCTTTTAGAATTGATGAGAAAGATTGATTTTTCAAAGACCATGCTAACCGAATTCTTTGAAATGAACAAAACAAACTCAAAAGCTGAAAATTTGAAGTGCTTTTATAGAGAGTTTCTTGAGCATTTTATTTGGTTTACTAAATTTAAAATTTGGACTGAGAGAAAACGTAAAAAAGTTATTGGAAGATTGGTAACTGTTAGTCCTAAGGAAGGAGAAAGGTATTATCTTAGACTGCTGCTAAATCATGTCCGAGCACCTATGTCATTTGATGACCTTTTAACTGTTAATGGTTAGAAAATGAATTGCTTCAGGGAAGCTGCTTTGAACCTTGGTTTATTAGAGTCTGATACATATAGAAGATACTCTTGAAGAAGCAGCAGTTTTTCAGATGCCATCATCGTTGAGACTGTTATTTGCTACTGTTCTTGTTCATTGTTCACCTACTGATCCTAGATTACTCTGGGACAAATTTGAACAACATTATGCAGTGATTATCAAAGATCACAGAACTTTATCACTATTCTTTTGCTAAAATCAGAAATAAAGTCTTGAAAGATATCAGCAGATTGCTCGAGCAGATGGGTAAAAATATTGATGATTACCATTTAGTTCCAAATACCCTTAGACCTGCATATCATGAACAGTTAACAAAGTAAATTGACAGTGAAAGGAATATTGAGTATTACTAGAAGATCTGCTTTTATCTTTTAAATTGAATACTCAGCAACGGCATGCTTATGATTTAATTCTGCATGCAATTTCTTCTTCTGCTGGCCAAAGTTTCTTTATCAATGGTCCGGGTGGAATTGGTAAGACCTTTCTCTCTAGGTCACTTTTAGCTACTTTAAGATCTCAAGGACATGTTGCTATTGCAGTGGCAACATCCGATGTCACAGCATCTGTTCATCCAGGCGGAAGAACAACGCATTCTAGATTCAAAATACCGTTAGATTTGTCAACAAATAAAACCTGCCTAGCTCAGTAAGCAAGGTAGTGTTGCAAGACTACTTTTTGAATCAAAACTGATCTTGTGGGATGAAGCATCAATGGCCAAAAGAGAAACTATTGAGGCCTTTGATGATTTTCTAAAAGATATAATGGAATCTGAGCTGCCATTTGGAGGAAAGGTTATCGTTTTTGGAGGAGATTTTCGACAAACTTTACTTGTGATTGAGAAAACTTCAAAACAAACTCTCATAGAAGCAAGCCTTCCTAATTCACCTCTATGGAATAAATTTCATATGTTGAAACTCACAGAAAATATGCGGGCCATTTTGGACCCAGCATTCTCAGAGTTTCTTTTGAGGTGGGTGAAGGAAGAGAGCCTGTTGATTCACAGGGCCAAATAACCTTATCGAATGACATGGTCATTCGATATTATGAAAAAGAAGAATCTCTAAACAGGTTATAAAATTGTAATTAAACTATGCTTCTTTTTACTATTTCTTCTCTTTCTAAATTTTCCCTTTATATGTATGTTGACTTACCTTTCTTATATCCAGGTTGATAGAATCTGTATTTCCAGATTTATTGGCTTATTCAAATTATCCTTATACTATTATCAATAGGTGCATTCTTACTCCAAAAAATAGTTCAGTTGATGAGCTAAATGAGATCATGATAACAAGGTTTCTAAAATCTTCATGTTTATGTTAGCTCTGATAAAACTGTTGATTAGTGCCATCAAGGAGATTATGAAGATTTTCTCAATTCACAAAATCCAAAAGGGCTTCCTCCTCACAAGTTGTTGCTTAAAGAAAATTGTCCTCTCATTCTTTTGAGAAATCTGAACCCTGTAGAAGGATTGTGTAATGGTACACGTCTTATCTGTAGAGAGCTCAGACAACATACAATCTGTGCTGAAATAGCTTTTGGCCAACACCAAGGAAAAAGAATCTTTTTGCCTAAAATTCCTCTTCAAACATCTGATAGTGAAAGGAATGGCCTCCCATTTATAAGAACACAATTTCCTGTTCGACTTTGTTTTGCCTTAATAATTGACAAATCCCAAGGACAAACTCTTGATTATGTGAGGATTTACCTTCGTGAGCCGGTTTTCTCTCATGGACAGTTGTACGTAGCTTTATCTAGAGCTAAAGCATTAGCTGTAGTTAAAATTCTTATTGTGCCTGGAACTTTTGGAAACATTAAAGTTGATTGCAAGACTAGAAATGTTGTGTTTCAAAAAATATTTCAACTAACTCAGTACTGATGTTATTAAGCTTTAGATATACTATACACATTTATTCATTCATCGTTCTTTGACTGATATGATACTTTCTGGCCATAATAACTTTCTTCTTTTTCAAGAATGGTTGTTCCTGTATATATCAATGCTTCTGATATGTTTCTTCTTTTCTATCCATAAAAATGCAGAATGGAAAAATTGCTGCCAATGAAAGAAATTATGCCTGAAATGCAAAGCTGGACATGTAAAATTACAGTTCAAGAGAAACAACAAATTACTCAATCAATGTCCACCCTGACAAAAAAAACAAAAGTTCATATTTGTTGATACTAAGGTACGTAGCAAAAAATATCCATATTAGACATATGCATATTTAAATTTTATAGAAAATAAACATGAATGACATAAAGTTATGTTATAATACAATAGGGATCAAAAGTTGAAGGCATTATTTTCAACAACGACATCCCTAGAATGAACTCAATCCTCCAAGTTTATAAGAAATACAAGATATCCAATGCTAAAGTAAGGCCGATCTTGCCGAAATATCAGACTGCTGAAATAACTCATCAATGGACAATCACTAGCAGAACTGTTATTGAAGAGGTTGTTGATGATGAAGACATGATGCCTGTCAAGTTCAACTGTACAAAGTTTAGAGATCTAGCACAATACATGGATGATAAGACTAAATCAGTTGGTATATCTTATTACTTGGTCTACATAAATAGCATGTATATCTCTGCATGAAATATTTGACAAATTTTTCCTTTTTGTAGGTGTCCTCGGAATAGTTATTGAAGCATTGGAAAAAAACAATTACCACAAACTACAGAGAGTCTATAGTTCAAAAGTTTGTCCTTGTGAACGAGAAGTAAGATATCCAATTCTTATCTTATATATAATGATCAGTAGTTATAATTTCTCCTATCAGATATAGCTTATTAACTACTGACTACTTATTTCATTTCATAGTAGATCGCAGACTGTTGTACTTTCTATGTGGGATGATTTCATCAAAAATGAAGGAGAACAGATAATTTCTGCCATGAACAACTATCCTGTTATTATTGCCCGAAGGATAAAAGTCAACAACTACAATGGTAACTTAGAATTTAATGCCTAACCATCATCTAATATACTTACATGCATATATAACTTTCTCTAACAAATGGTCCTGAATCAATAAGTATTCTTTGTAGGTGTTTCTCTGTCCACATGGTTTGATTCTGTAATCCTTGTTGATCCTCCTGTTCAAGAAGCAAGGGAACTAAAGAATTGGTGTTGATTTATTTCTTCCCCCTCATTATCATTCTCAGCAATTCATGATTGATGCTATATAATTCATTCTTTACATCTTTAACTTTATTTTATTATAGGGCAATGAGAAATAACAAAGAGTTGACAGTTATTCTGGAACAGAAAAGTTATACTAAATACAACCCAGAAATTTCATTGAAACCAGATCAGAAAACCATCTTAATTTGCAATGTTAATCCTTCCCACAAGGTATAAACATCTTCGCTAATAGCTTATTTCACACTATGTTTAGATACCAAACAATATATTCATACTTTTTACTTTTCATTTTAGAGTACATGGGTCAAAGTACAGTTCACTTTCCAGCACATATTTCAGAAATACTGGTATATGAGCTGCAAAAAATGTTATCGATGTACTGCAGCAGCACATGGAGTCATTTTTAGCTGTAATACTTGTAAAGAAAAACATCCTGCTGAGCCAAGGTGCTTTACTGAAACAAAATTTTTTTTATGTGCAAAAAAGCTATAAAGTTTACTATCATCATCATTTTTTACACATGCTAAGCTTTTATTTGCTAACATTTTTCTAGGTGTCGCTTTGATGTGGATTTACGAGATCATACTGGAGTTATCACAGCTTCTATCTTTAGAGAACAAGCTGAACAACTGCTGACGTTCAATGCTCTTGAAATAATGGAACACTTTAAACAGGTCTATGTTCAATTACCAGTAAATTATTAAGAAGATAATTGTTATTACAATGCTATATTATGCGCTTATACTAAATCATAAACTAGAACCATATTCTCTGCTTTTTGAAAACTTTTTTTAAATACTTTCTGATTCACAGAACATTGAACTTCCACTTGAAACTATTCCACAAAGAACTTGAATCAAAGTGGTTCTTGGCACACATTAAGCCAGTACAAACTCAAGTGCAGATACAAAGCAGCGATATACAATCATTTATTATTCTGAGGTTGTCGATGCTTGCTACTCAAGTTTCCTCTGTCAATGAATCAATCGTCCCTTGTATCAGTTCATGATCAGGATGACCCTTCACAGATCACAACTTCAGGTATATGAATATACTTATCACACATAAATAAATTTTTTCCCTTACTCCAAATTAATGTGATGGTTCTCCAGGCACTGTAACTATTGAAGAAAACAATCCAACTTCAAAGGTTCGTCTTTCACTGAATCAAAAGTTTGATCAGGCTGAAGAACCAAAAAAGAATGCCTCTCAACTGAAGGAACTAGCTACAGCAAGAAGCCAAAACTGAACTAAGTTCTCATGTTCCACAGTTTGTTTTGAAACTTAGGATTGGCTACTTTGGGACCTAAACTGCTCCTCTATGCTTTTTGTTCAGCGATTTATGATTTTAAGAAATCATAATTTGCTACTGTCTTTTGTTCAGCAACTTATGTTCCTAGAAATCATAGAATGACTGCTACTTAACTATGCTCTTCCTTGTTTCAAGATCATATAATGATCTCTTGTTATCCAAAACTGAACTAAGTTCTCATGTTCCATATTTTATTTGAAACTTAGAATTGCTACTTTGGACCTAAACCACTCCTCTATACTTTTTGTTAAGTAATTTATGATTTTAAGAAATCATAGCATTGTGCTGTCTTTTATTCAGCAACTTATCATTCCCAGAAATCACAGAACTAATATGTGATGTAGCATGCTTGTCCTTCATATGTTGACAGAAGAATCAGAAATGTAACAGTGCTGTATGGATGTTGTTCTTCTTTCTGTTTATTCTTGTCTACATGGTGATTAACCTCAGTAAAATATATGTAACCTTTTGTGCCTGTATGTATGGCTTAGCGCGTTGTTGCTAATTACCATAATACAATTGAAACTTGATCCTCAAGTGTAACCATTACAGCTGTGTGAATGTTCCAGTTGAATTTACTTTTAATGATGTCTTACTTTAGAGTAATTCAATAATGTCCTTAGATTTTATGTATAATGTTAGGGTAGATCAGTTGGAGTAATTCATCGTTGCATATTGTATTTGTAGATGAATTTTATGTAGGAATTGGGCATTTAGCATGTATAATGGGTTTGGTGATATTGCCAGTGCTGGATACAGAGTTTTCCAATGTTATGTGCGAAATCACAATATTACAGGAAGTTTACTAGATTATTGTGGAATATATGCTTTAAATTTTGCGTGAATGGTGCTGTTTCAAAAGATGAGGATCGAGTTGCTGATCAGAGACTGAAGACTTGAAAAAGAGGAGGGGTTGCAATGGAGGAATTCAGTGTTGGTAGATTCTGGATGATGCTGCTGAACGAGAGACCAATCCATACCATCAAGGACGTCTTGCAGATGATTGCCTAATAATTTTGCAATCCATACCTTGATGGCCTACGAGTTGCTTTACCATAATGATTGCCTAATAATTTTGGTCTGTAAAGCAACTCGTAGGCCATTCCTTCAAAATTCTTTCTATTTATCTTTCTCCTTCAATTTATCTTTCTTACACGTATAAAAACACAGCGTCACAGACCAAACCACATGCTCATTCCTGAATCATTCTTATTTACCACAACCTTATCTCATTTTTATTATTTTTGACAATAGGCACCAACTCAATTTACTCTTACCATTACTTTCTGTCAAATTGTAACTGTCCATCAATTAAATTATGAGCTGACATATTCAACCATCTCATTAATGATTCGTTTCCTTACACATTCATTACGTTAAAAGAAAATTCCTTTTAAATTTTCTTCATTTTCTATATATACCTATCTTTTCTATCCTGAACTTCATGACTCTATTCTTACCATACATTCATAACCCCTTCAGATTCAGAATCTTTTTTTATTTCTAAACTCTCTTCTTTCATTTCAATTTTAAACCTTACTACCAACTAGAACAAATCCATACCTTACTTTTCTTCAAGATGACAAGCAGTAATTCACAAAGATGTTGCTTTCTCATTAGATGCAAAAATAGAGGCCAAGTACATACCTTTTTGTTCAATACCACTATGTTTCCAAATTTTTCCCTTCTTTAGATTTCATTTAAAAACCATGTTATGTTAATATCATATGCAGGTTTTGCTTCCTCTTTTTCAAATCGTTACTATCTCAACATGGTCGGCATAGAATTATCTTCATGCATGGAATAGAACAATGGAATATTACAGTAAATGATGACTCGTTTGGAGCAAGATGGGATGAATATGTGAACAGAATATTACTAACGAACATTCACATACTATTGCTTCGACATACTGGGAATTTATTTTTTGATGTTATTAATTTTTCTGAAATGCAACGGCAAGTTAATCTCAGCTGGACAGTCCCTCTAACCAACCTTCATCTTCAGCAAGATTGTATACATTCATAATACATTTTATCCTTTCTATACATTCATGTATACAAGATTGTATACATTTGTCCACCAATTCATGAAGAAATAGTGACATCTTCACTTCAACCTCATTTTTCGCAAGATTTATCCAGTTCAGTATGCTTTTATCAAAACTTTCACTCAGCTGACCCGTATACATTGGTAAAGAATCCTTATCATATTTTCCTTAAGATTAGTCAGTAGCTAACTCATTTCCTTCAACCCAACTCCCTAACTTTTACTTGTTGTATCAAAAAATCCCACGATTTGTTGACTACTTTCTCAATGAATAAAAACTCCAATTATAGCTCTCAAAACTGGGGATAACATAACAGAAATTGGGATGAAAGGGAAGCGACTCAAACAAAATTGGAAAGCTTTCGTTTTCCAGCATTAACTCTAGCACAATGACGTCCTTGCTTTCATTCCAGAATCAAAGACTGTCTTTACTGTTTTAATATTTGATAGCAATGGGGATGAAAAAATTGTCCCTTGGTACCCTGTATTTCATATGCATTATTATAATTAGCCAATTTATCATTATAGTTACTCATTAACTTTTTGTATCTGTAACATTATTCATAAACTATGTTATCCTTATTTATTAATAATGAATTTGCTTTATTCTCTGTGCTTAATCAATAAACATGGTTTGATAAATAAAAATACTAAAAAAATGGTAAAAATCAATTACAAATTGAACTTTACATCCAATAACAATTTCCTTTTAACGAACATTTACCTTGTTATCCATCATATACACCTGTCTTTTATTTTACCAAAAAATTTTACATTCAAATATGAAGGCATGCATTTCAAAACCAAAAAAATTTGAACAATATATTTTACCATTATCCACCATTTCATATGCAATTTATAAAATCATCACTTTCTACTTTATGCATCAAACTTAAGATATAAACGAAATCAACATCAACAACTAACAGGCCATTTCTACTACTTTTCCATTTATAACTTTTAATGCTTGGACCATTCTAACATTTTCAACTATCATGTACCCCACTCTCGTACATTTATCCCTTTCTTACTTTTAATTTTCATTATATGATTTCAACCTATTTCACTTCCACACCCAACTCTCATCTTAATCATTCCATATTTATCTTAATATAAACTTAACAGCCTATATAGTTTACATGTTTCTTCTTACTCTAACATCACGCCAACTCCAAAATAACCAATACAAGTTATGGCATAATTGCATTGATCCACTGCGCATAGCGCGGAATCCGCCTCCTAGTTAAAAGCAAAGAGTATAAAGCTAGATTTCCCAACTTAGGCAGCTTCCTCAAGTTTATATTTAATTGAAAAAGTCTTGATGGCCCTTGAACTTTGATTGATAATTTTCTGCAAGTATACAGGACCGATCGTAGTAATAGAATCACTTGAAGTATTCCAGAGTCGAACCCAAGAGACGAGTTAATTTCCTTCTTTAATTACTATGATAAAAAAATTGAAAGAGTGGAGAAATTAGAGAGTAACTTTGATGTAATACGATAACAAAAAAAATTAATTGAAAGGGAGAAAATCAATAAGTACGTGTATCCCATAATCCTGAATTAATTTCTCTAATTATTTTCTTATCAAGTTAGGAACGCATCACACAAATATATTTTAGACTACCTCTCGATGCATCTAAAGTATGTTTAATTAAATCTCACGCCTCTCTTGATGGTCATAATAGTTCATTAAACCCATTAAAATTCTCAGTGATTTAGGTGCTCATACATACCCTAACCTACTCTCATAATTAGTCTATGTGTGTTTATCTATCTAGTAACACGGTTGTATCTCATTTCTCAATTTGACACAAACCCAACATTCATGTTCATGGTGATCAAGCGTAAACAGTCATCAAGAACAAGATAAATAAATCGTAGCATAAGATAAGAATTTAACTGGAGGAATCAATCAAAATCCTTTCATAAACCCTAACCCTAGAAAATATTTAGTTCAACCTGTTAGAAAGATTAAAAGCACAAATCCAAAGAGTTAATACAAAAGAGAGAATAGGAGCTAGGGAACTTCTCAATTGTTGCTCCGATTCACCGGTTGTATGCTCCTTGGTTTGATCTCCTACGCTTGACTTCTCCAGAGAATAAAAGTGTTTTTAGGCTAAGAGCTACGGTTGCTACCCCCCTCCCCCACCCCACAAAAAACGACCTAAAAAATCCCTATTTATAATTATCACCAATTGCCTTCGAATCCCCTGCAGAATAGGTTTCTTATCGTAGACGAAATACGCGCGTGAGATCAGTTTGATGAAGACCGGTGTGAAGTCCAGCACCGGTCTTCACAGTGCAACTCGCAGTATTCAACTTCTGGTGATATCCGGCATGAAGTTCGGGAACTTCTATTGATGTTTGACGTGAAGTCAGACGCGCCAGTCTTTGAGCAATTTCCAGAAGTTTGTCTTTTGGCCCTTGAATTTTGAATCTTTCACACCTTTTTCCACCTAATTTCTTCAATTCGCTCAATTATGTCCTTGTGATACCAAAATAACTTTGAATAAGCAGCTTTCCGTCCAATTTAAGCACATAAAGCATAAACATAACTCAAGAATACCTACAAGAAAATCTTATAATCTACTCCCTATCAAACTTTTAGCTGCGTAAAGTTTTAATTCTTGAATAATTATTAAAGAACTTTTGACCTCCTGATCTATCAAAAGTGCAAACCATTGATCATTTTATCAATTTCAACTTTTTTCTTTGACGGGAAACACCATCACATGCAATGAACCAGGAAAAATCAAGGGTAATCTAGTCTGTCCAAAAATACTTATTGACTAAAATCAAGGTCAATCTAGTCCTTCTCTCTCTCTCTCTCTCTCAAGAATACCTACAAGAAAATCTTATAATCTACTCCCTATCAAACTTTTAGCTGCGTAAAGTTTTAATTCTTGAATAATTATTAAAGAACTTTTGACCTCCTGATCTATCAAAAGTGCAAACCATTGATCATTTTATCAATTTCAACTTTTTTCTTTGACGGAAACACCAAGCACATGCGATGAACTAGGAAAAATCAAGGGTAATCTAGTCTGTCTAAAAATACTTATTGACTAAAATCAAGGTCAATCTACTCTCTCTCTCTCTTTGAGTTGAATCTTGGAATGGAACCTAGCAATTGTTGCAAGACTATCCGAGTTATAGAAGAGAGGGGGGGGGGAGGAAATTTTTGCAGAAACAGGAAAGTTAGCCCACTTGGGCTTCCATGTCCAGCCCATCCAAACCCCAACCGAGACTGCAATCCAAAGAGAACCAGGAAACATCATCAGCCCCGTTACGGCATCCCCAATAGAGGAGACCCTTGAAATATTTCCAACAAAACCGATGCATGCCAAAAGCGTCCTATAATGTTTAATGATACCATAAATAATTCACCCCCTTAAATCAGGAACTAAAGAATTCTTTTAGAAATGTCTAAATTAAAAGACCTTATACTTGAAAAGAAATAAGCCCTAGATTCAATAGCAGAAGGTGCAGGCTTTTAAGCACAGCAACGAGTTGAAAGTTTTTCAAAAAAAGAAAGACAAAAAAGAAGATAAAAATTATCAAAAAATTTAGAGAATAAGGGAAGAAAAAAAGATATGGGAAGAGGAGTGAGAAAGAGAGTTTAGGACAAAAAAATCTCAATGACCCTTGATTTTTTGTTGTTATGTCGCACCTGATGGTGTTTTCCGTCAAACATGACGGCTCAAATTAAGAGAATGATCAATGGTTTTCACTTTGATAGATTGAGGGTCAAAAGTTTTCTAATAATTGTTTGAGAAGCTAAAACTTTACGCGAATAAAAACTCGAAAGCTAGCGAAACTTTCTACCATATTTAATTACTTGTACACTTTTCCTAATTTAGACAATTTTAAACGGACTTATTCCATGGAGATTCCTTATGCTTCATCAAAATGATAACATCAAGGAGCATTGTTACGGTAAAATTCGGTTCTGCAAAACTCGTATTGTGAGAAGGGAACGACATACTAAGCTACTGAAGAGTGGAAGAGTTTATCATATTTATTCACTTGGGTTTTCAACCTTACCAAAATGACAAATTTAGTCACCTACTTCCCAATCTTTACCCTTCAATATACAATTCAGATTTCAAAATTTCATCTTCAACTTTCTCAAACAAAATAGTCATGTGAGTGTTAAGTGAAAACGTGTTTTGCTTTTTTATAAGGGTTAAAAACAAAAAAACCCCCCTGTGGTAAACCTAATACACAGAAAAGCCCCCCATGGTTTTCAAAAATATACAACACAACTCCTCATGCTTTGAACTAAATTGTAAGGGTGACGGAATCCGTTAAACTTAACGGAAATGGACAAAATGACTAAAATGACCTGATATAATTAAGCAAAAGACAGCTCAAAAAACATTTTTTTTATTTTCTAAATAGAGAGAATTAAGGGTTAAGGGGTAGAATAGGTATATTTGATAAAAATTAGGTATAAAATTTTTTTTTTAGGTTCCAATAAGTCCTTTCCGTTAAATTTAACGGATTCCGTCACTTTTACAATTTAGTTCAAAGCATGAGGTGTCGTGTTGTATATTTTTGAAACCATAGGGGGGCTTTTCTGTGTATTAGGTTTATCACAGGGGGGCTTTTTTGTTTTTTTACCCTTTTTATAATGCTATGCTACCCAATGCTACTTAGTGAAAGTCAATAACTATTTTAAGAATTATTTTATACACACTGACAATATGCACACGAATACCTATAGATGTATGCCACTTAATTCAGTTTGATTTAAACTTATTTTTGACGTGTACAGTGGCGGAGCCAGAAAAAATTCTTACTGGGGGCAAAAAGCAATACTAAAATTTTTACCTACTTTTTTCTAGTTTTTTAAGCAAAAAAAAAAAAATATTCACCAACAAGTACAAATGATGCATATATCCATGAAAAACATAAAAGACAAATTCAAATTATTAATGTAATAATAATTTTATTTCAAAAACAAACTAAACTATTTACAATTGCTCACTGCGAGTTTTTTATATTTGATAAACTAACTTAGTTGTGCAAGTAAGAATGGCTCTCGATTTGTGGAGGGAAAATGGGGGACTAGTGGAGGGAAGGGGAAATTGGGGAAGTGAGACAAAGAAAGTGAATGATATGAGTGGATGAATTGATCAAGAGAAAAAGTACTAGCTGTTTGGTTGTGGAAGGTAGTGGCTTTCGATTGTGGGGGAAAAAATGGGGACAAAGAAAAGTTTTTTTATCATTTTTTATCTTATTTCAAATAGAATTTGTGCCCCACGTATCTGTTTAGAATTTTAGTTTATAAACTAACTTAAAAATTACATAATTCTTGTACATCCTTTCTAAGAAACTCTGGGGACACACTTAAAATTATATCAAAAATTTTATAAGTATTATAGGAATTTAAGGGGGGCCCCAGTGCCCCTACCTTAAATCTTGCCCCTGACGCAATGTAGCATGCTATCTAAAGTTGCTGGTGTATATACTACGAGTATATGGCAAGATTAATGTTTTGTTTTAGAATGCCCATAATGCTAAACATTTTAAATGGGTCTTCACGAAGTCAGGGTTATACAGAGTCCTCCCCTCTTCTCGTCAATGGACGCTTTTGGGTCCTGTCTCACAGTCATGTTTGCACAGGGTTTTGATTATTTTACTTTCATTGTCAATGTTAGATAGGTTAATTATTCCAAATTGAACCGCAGGAAAACAAACCGCATTACTGTTTCGAGTCTTTTTCATGTAATGATGACTAAGGGTAATCCCAAATATCCCCATTAATGCTGTCCTTTTCCTGTTTTCTTTTTCCCATTTAGCAAAAATTTTAAGACAATTAATCAATCGGAAGGCCTTACGTTACATGACCTTGCCCATTGAAGGGTCAAAAAGTATGAACAATCATTTAGCTCTTGCATTGGTATAACACAAATGGATTGTTAACCTCATATATATATATATATATATATATATATTTCAGTTCACAGGCTGGCGGTGTGGTGGGCTTGGGTTGAGCGTTTGCCAAGAAAACGAGCAGTGAAAAAGCTAGGGAGTACCGGGGAGGGTCGGAGATGCCGGAGCAGCAGCAGCAGCAGGTGAAGGATGGAGCAGCAAAGGTGATCATTCTTTGCGGATTGTCTCGTCTGTTCTGCTGCGTATTTCATGGTAGTTATGTTCCGCTAGTCCACCAAGAGGTCAAAGGTACCAACCATGCATTTAAAGATAAATTACCAATTTCAAACCAGAAGAAAATGGAGCAACCGCAGCGTCCATGACAGATTAATCGTCCACCAAGAAAGAAAACGGCCAAATGTGCATATAGTGGAGGCAGCATCACGAGACAATGCAATTTATCCGCGACAAAGAATTTAACATCCCACAGGACAGAGTGCTGCAATCTGCTAGACAGAATCAGTAATTGCAGTAATCGTACCTCCACGAATCACAAAATATCCAGAAAAACAACATGCTAACGTGAATCAACTTTAGAAACCACAAGAACCGGTTAAACGATCCATTATAACTCATACATTAGCACTCAACCTTGAGTCTTCAAGTTTAACCCAAACTATAAGACACACAGCTAAAACATAATCTGGATGTAGCACTACAATAACACCGAGTTCTCTGAGAATGATACTTGTTCTAGAAATGGAAGCAAAATGACTTAGAAATTGGGAGGCAAAAATGATGGTAGACTATACGTCAAAATACAGTACCCTTTCCAAAAAACATTGAAATTTTATTTGAAACACTTTGCATCCAACAGAGGCTCTCCCTCAAAAGGCTCATAATCTTCAATCATCTGGCTGACACGCTCTTTTTGGGCTTCATCACTGATGTCTACCTCCTTCCAGTCATACAGCTCCATATCATAAACCTCATCCAGGATAAATTTGGGGATTTCTTTACCGCGGAAAAGCCACAACCCCTTCACCTTGAATGGGGCCTCTGAACCAATGACCAACATTTTCCCAAATGCATACTTGCGTGCAAGATCCATTCTTTGCAGAAATCCGCCAACCTTGTTCAAAGTAACAAAGGAAACTGTGTTTTCATCATTGTACTTGTAGTCGCAAAACCAGAGTGAGTATCCTTCAGGATCATACATTTCCCAAAATCCTGCAATACATGAATCACATGAATTGTTATGGACATGGTGAGTACTAAGCCCAGCATTTGCCCTCTAGCTTGCCAAGATAAAGAACAAAACAAGTAAAATCCACATCAAATAGAAACTCAAACTACAAAAACACAATTGATCTAATAACCCAATCCAATTAACCCTTGTAGAGCACAATCAGCCCTTCCACAAGAAAATTACGAGATACAAAGGCTTGTAAATGAAAATACATAAAAGTCAAGAGTATAAAGCTAGATTTCCCAACTTAGGCAGCTTCCTCAAGTTTATATTTAATTGAAAAAGTCTTGATGGCCCTTGAACTTTGATTGATAATTTTCTGCAAGTATACAAGACCGATCATAGTAATAGAATCACTTGAAGTATTCCAGAGTCGAACCCAAGAGACGAGTTAATTTCCTTCTTTAATTACTATGATAAAAAAATTTGAAAGAGTGGAGAAATTAGAGAGTAACTTTGATGTAATACGATAACAAAACAAATTAATTGAAAGGGAGAAAATCAATAAGTACGTGTATCCCATAATCCTGAATTAATTTCTCTAATTATTTTCTTACCAAGTTAGGAACGCATCACACGAATATATTTTAGACTACCTCTCGATGCATCTAATGTATGTTTAATTAAATCTTACGCCTCTCTTGATGGTCATAATAGTTCAATTAAACCCATTAAAATTCTCAGTGATTTAGGTCCGTCATACATACCCTAACCTACTCTCATAATTAGTCTATGTGTGTTTATCTATCTAGTACACAGTTGTATCTCATTTCTCAATTTGACACAAACCCAACATTCATGTTCATGGTGATCAAGCATAAACAGTCATCAAGAACAAGATAAATAAATCGTAGCATAAGATAAGAATTTAACTTGAGGAATCTATCAAAATCCTTTCGTAAACCCTAACCCTAGAAAATATTTAGTTCAACCTGTTAGAAAGATTAAAAGCACAAATCCAAAGAGTTAGTACAAAAGAGAGAATAGGAGCTAGGGAACTTCTCAATTGTTGCTCCGATTCACCGGTTGTATGCTCCTTGGTTTGATCTCCTACGCTTGACTGCTCTAGAGAATAAAAGTGTTTTTAGGCTAAGAGCTACGGTTGCTACCCCCCTCCCCCACCCTACAAAAAACGACCTAAAAAATTCCTATTTATAATTATCACCAATTGCCTTCGAATCCCCTGCAGAATAGGTTTCTTATCGTAGACAAAATACGCGCGTGAGACCAATTCGATGAAGACCGGTGTGAAGTCCAACACCAGTCTTCACAGTGCAACTCGCAGTATTCAACTTCTGGTGATATCCAGCGTGAAGTTCGGGAACTTCTATTGATGTTTGACGTGAAGTCAGACGCGCCAGTCTTTGAGCAATTTCCAGAAGTTTGTCTTTTGGCCCTTGAATTTTGAATCTTTCACACCTTTTCCACCTAATTTCTTCAATTCGCTCAATTATGTCCTTGTGATACCAAAATAACTTTGAATAAGCAACTTTCCGTCCAATTTAAGCACATAAAGCATAAACATAACTCAAGAATACCTACAAGAAAATCTTATAATCTACTCCCTATCAAACTTTTAGCTGCGTAAAGTTTTAATTCTTGAATAATTATTAAAGAACTTTTGACCTCCTGATCTATCAAAAGTGCAAACCATTGATCATTTTATCAATTTCAACTTTTTTCTTTGACAGAAACACCATCACATGCGATGAACCAGGAAAAATCAAGGGTAATCTAGTTTGTCCAAAAATACTTATTGACTAAAATCAAGGTCAATCTAGTCCTTCTCTCTCTCTCAAGAATACCTACAAGAAAATCTTATAATCTACTTCCTATCAAACTTTTAGCTGCGTAAAGTTTTAATTCTTGAATAATTATTAAAGAACTTTTGACCTCCTGATCTATCAAAAGTGCAAACCATTGATCATTTTATCAATTTCAACTTTTTTCTTTGACGGAAACACCATCACATGCGATGAACCAGGAAAAATCAAGGGTAATCTAGTCTGTCCAAAAATACTTATTGACTAAAATCAAGGTCAATCTAGTCCTTCTCTCTCTCTCAAGAATACCTACAAGAAAATCTTATAATCTACTTCCTATCAAACTTTTAGCTGCGTAAAGTTTTAATTCTTGAATAATTATTAAAGAACTTTTGACCTCCTGATCTATCAAAAGTGCAAACCATTGATCATTTTATCAATTTCAACTTTTTTCTTTGACGGAAACACCATCACATGCGATGAACTAGGAAAAATCAAGGGTAATCTAGTCTGTCTAAAAATACTTATTGACTAAAATCAAGGTCAATCTACTAGAATCTTGGAATGGAACCTAGCAATTGTTGCAAGACTATCCGAGTTATAGAAGAGAGGGGAAGGAAGTAGAGGAGGAGGAGGAAATTTTTGCAGAAACAGGATAAGTTAGCCCACTTGGGCTTCCATGTCCAGCCCATCCAAACCCCAACCGAGACTGCAATCCAAAGAGAACCAGGAAACATCATCAGCCCCCATTACGGCATCCCCAATAGAGGAGACCCTTGAAATATTTCCAACAAAACCGATGCACGCCAAAAGCGTCCTATAATGTTTTAATGATACCATAAATAATTCACCCCCTTAAATCAGGAACTAAAGAATTCTTTTAGAAATGTCTAAATTAAAAGACCTTATACTTGAAAAGAAATAAGCCCTAGATTCAATAGCAGAAGGTGCAGCTTTTAAGCACAGCAACGAGTTGAAAGTTTTTCAAAAAAAGAAAGACAAAAAAGAAGATAAAAATTATCAAAAAATTTAGAGAATAAGGGAAGAAAAAAAGATATGGGAAGAGGAGTGAGAAAGAGAGTTTAGGACAAAAAAATCTCAATGACCCTTGATTTTTTGTTGTTATGTCGCACCTGATGGTGTTTCCGTCAAACATGACGGCTCAAATTAAGAGAATGATCAATGGTTTCCACTTTTGATAGATTGAGGGTCAAAAGTTTTCTAATAATTGTTTGAGAACTAAAACTTTACGCGAATAAAAACCCGAAAGCTAGCGAAACTTTCTACCATATTTAATTACTTGTACACTTTTCCTAATTTAGACAATTTTAAACGGACTTATTCCATGGAGATTCCTTATGCTTCATCAAAATGATAACATCAAGGAGCATTGTTACGGTAAAATTCGGTTCTGCAAAACTCGTATTGTGAGAAGGGAACGACATACTAAGCTACTGAAGAGTGAAGAGTTTATCATATTTATTCACTTGGGAATTCAACCTTACCAAAATGACAAATTTAGTCACCTACTTCCCAATCTTTACCCTCAATATACAATTCAAATTTTCAAAATTTCATCTTCAACTTTCTCAAACAAAATAGTCATGTGAGTGTTAAGTGAAAAACGTGTTTTACTTTTTTATAATGCTATGCTACCCAATCTACTTTAGTGAAAGTCAATAACTATTTTAAGAATTATTCTTATACACACTGACAGTAGACACACGAATACCTATAGATGTATGCCACTTAATTTCAGTTTGAATTTAAACTTTATTTTTGACGTTGTACAGTGGCGGAGGCAGAAAAAATTCTTACTGGGAGCAAAAGCAATACTAAAAATTTTTACCTACTTTTTCTAGTTTTTTAAGCAAAAAAAAAAATTCACCAACAAGTACAAATGATGCATATATTCCATGAAAAACATAAAAAGACAAATTCAAAATTATTAATGTAATAATAATTTTATTTCAAAAACAAACTAAACTATTTACAATTGCTCACTGCGAGTTTTTATATTTTGATAACTAACTTGGTTGTGGAAGTAAGAATGGCTCTCGATTGTGGAGGGAAAATGGGGGGCTAGTGGAGGGAAGGGAAATTGGGAAGTGAGACAAAGAAAGTGAATGATATGAGTGAATGAATTGATCAAGAGAAAAAGTGCTAACTGCTTGGTTGTGGAAGGTAGTGGCTCTCGGTTGTGGGGAAAAATGAGGGACCAGAGGAGGGAAGGGAAATTGGGGAGTGGGGCCCAAAGAAAGTGAATGATATGATTGGTACTTGTTAGTTGAAATAAAAAAGCTTTTTTTATCATTTTTTTTATCTTATTTCAAATAGAATTTGTGCCCCGCGTATCTGTTTAGAATTTTAGTTTATAAACTAACTTAAAAAATTACGTAATTCTTGTACATCCTTTCTAAGAAAACTCTGGGGACACACTTAAAATTATATCAAAATTTTATAAGTATTATAGGAATTTAAGAGGGGCCCCCAATGCCCCTACCTTAAATCCGCCCTGACGCTGTAGCATGCATGCCCCAGCGCCCCCACCTTAAATCCGCCCCTGACGCTGTAGCTTGCATCTAAAGTTGCTGGTGTATATACTACGAGTATATGCAAGATTAATGTTTGTTTTAGAATGCATAATGCTAAACATTTTTAAATGGTCTCACGAAGTCAGGGTATACAAGAGTCTCCCTCTTCTCGTCAATGACGCTTTGTCTGTCTCACAGTCATGTTGCACAGGGTTTGATTATTTTACTTTCATTGTCAATGTTAGATAGGTTAATTATTCCAAATGAACCCCAGGAAAACAAACCGTCATTACTGTTTCGAGTCTTTTTCATGTAATGATGATAAGGGTAATCCAAATATCCCCATTAATGCTGTCTTTTCCTGTTTTCTTTTTCCATTTAGCAAAATTTAAGACAATTAATCAATCGAATGCTTACGTTACATGACCTGCCCATTGAAGGGTTCAAAAAGTATGAACAATCATTTAGCTCTTGCATTGGTATAACACAAATGGATTGTTAACCTCATATATATATATATATATATATATATATATATTATATATTTCAGTTCACAGGCTGGCGGTGTGGTGGGGCTTGGGTTGAGCGTTTGCCAAGAAAACGAGCAGTGAAAAAGCTAGGGAGTACCGGGGAGGGTCGGAGATGCCGGAGCAGCAGCAGCAGCAGGTGAAGGATGGAGCAGCAAAGGTGATCATTCTTTGCGGATTGTCTCGTCTGTTCTGCTGCGTATTTCATGGTAGTTATGTTCCGCTAGTCCACCAAGAGGTCAAAAGGTACCAACCATGCATTTAAAGATAAATTACCAATTTCAAACCAGGAAGAAAATGGAGCAACCGCAGCGTCCATGACAGATTAATCGTCCACCAAGAAAGAAAACGGCCAAATGTGCATATAGTGGAGGCAGCATCACGAGACAATGCAATTTATCCGCGGACAAAGAATTTAACATCCCACAGGACAGAGTGCTGCAATCTGCTAGACAGAATCAGTAATTGCAGTAATCGTACCTCCACGAATCACAAAATATCCAGAAAAACAACATGCTAACGTGAATCAACTTTAGAAACCACAAGAACCGGTTTAAACGATCCATTATAACTCATACATTAGCACTCAACCTTGAGTCTTCAAGTTTAACCCAAACTATAAGACACACAGCTAAAACATAATCTGGATGTAGCACTACAATAACACCGAGTTCTCTGAGAATGATACTTGTTCTAGAAATGGAAGCAAAATGACTTAGAAATTGGGAGGCAAAAATGATGGTAGACTATACGTCAAAATACAGTACCCTTTCCAAAAAACATTGAAATTTTATTTGAAACACTTTGCATCCAACAGAGGCTCTCCCTCAAAAGGCTCATAATCTTCAATCATCTGGCTGACACGCTCTTTTTGGGCTTCATCACTGATGTCTACCTCCTTCCAGTCATACAGCTCCATATCATAAACCTCATCCAGGATAAATTTGGGGATTTCTTTACCGCGGAAAAGCCACAACCCCTTCACCTTGAATGGGGCCTCTGAACCAATGACCAACATTTTCCCAAATGCATACTTGCGTGCAAGATCCATTCTTTGCAGAAATCCGCCAACCTTGTTCAAAGTAACAAAGGAAACTGTGTTTTCATCATTGTACTTGTAGTCGCAAAACCAGAGTGAGTATCCTTCAGGATCATACATTTCCCAAAATCCTGCAATACATGAATCACATGAATTGTTATGGACATGGTGAGTACTAAGCCCAGCATTTGCCCTCTAGCTTGCCAAGATAAAGAACAAAACAAGTAAAATCCACATCAAATAGAAACTCAAACTACAAAAACACAATTGATCTAATAACCCAATCCAATTAACCCTTGTAGAGCACAATCAGCCCTTCCACAAGAAAATTACGAGATACAAAGGCTTGTAAATGAAAATACATAAAAGTCATTGCAGCAAGACGACAAAATTTTCTAGCATGAAAACCATAGCATATCTATTCATAAATGTAAGCTACTGCATGAACAATCTTCAAGCAATACAACAAAAACCAGATTAAATGGCATCATGGCAGCATCAATGACAGCAAAATCATGACCATTACTGCAGCAAATCATAACATGATTGGACTACAATGTCAGCAAACCCAGCAATAAAAGCAAATGATGTCACAGGAAGCACCATAATCACATAAATACTATCAGAATAGCAATATCTGAATAAGAAATAACACGCCAGCAGCTGCTTAAATATTTCCAATTTCTATCCTAGTATCTCTTCCCAAAATTCTTCCATTTCACTAACAAAACTCCAATTTTGCAAAATTTACAAGTAACAAAACTAACAGGAATCAAATTGCTAGCAATATTTCCAATTTCTATCCTTGTAATCTCTTCCCAAAATTCTCCCATGCAACTACCCAAAAAAGATAACAAGCATCAGAAGCAAATGAAAGGACAAATTTTCTTTTGCCTCCCTACAACCCGAAAATACATATAGATAAACCCTCCCCAAAATAAACCCCAAAAACCAAAAACAACTATAAAATGTCAAATATTCTATCAAGATCATAAGACTGCAGCTTGAAGATTCAGTTTGTAGATTCTAATACTAAAAATCAACTACTGCTTGCCAAAATCTGATCACTCACTAGCAAGTTTATATAGAAACATTTATGTGCTAATAACTGTTGCTTCATGCTGGCAAAAGACTAAGCCATCCAGAAAAAAATACATCGCCTGTGCTATAAAAGATTCAAACATAAATCAACTTTGGAAGCAGCCAACTATAAATGACTCAAACATGAATTAACTTTCAAAGTAGCCAATACGTAAAAGATCAGACCAGACACCTTCTTTACAAAAATATAAGACACCAATAACAAGATAGTTTTCATCCTCAAGTAAAGGAGCTATCGAAATACAAGTTTAACAACGAAATGATATTTACAATTTGTAACAAAGTGTGACCACAAAAATAAAACTATACAGAATTAATACACGCGTCAAGGACCATACTTGTTGGATATGATGCTCATTCTATACTTTCCAAAATTAAATACATCAATCATCATCATTCAATATTTAGATTAGTTCTAATTTATTATCCTCAATTCTGATGCAATAATAATTATTTGGGGTACCACACAGCTGTCAATCTACCTCCTGAGAGTAAACACTTTTATAGGAACATACTTCCTTCTGCAGAAGGATAGAACGCCTATCTATCACAGTGTATAGTTCTCTTCAATATTTTCCATCACCATATTCAAACAATCCATGTAAATGGAGAAAGAGTGGAGAAAGTTACCCTTAATTGCGACTTCACGGAAATTAGTCTTGGTGTTTGAATAAAGCCTCTTCCATTCATCTAGTATCATCTTGCTAGGTGGCAAAAGATCTAGAGGATTTTTTGGTTTTGGCTTGGGTGCTTCTTCTTCCTCAAGATCATCCTCTTTAGGCTTGGGGGCTTCTTTCTTTGCCTCTTTCTTGGCCTCCTTGGGTTCTTCCTTTGCCTTTGGTTTTGGTTCTTTTGGCTGTGCAGGTTTTTTGGATGGAACAGGTGGAACGGAATCTGTTTGACTCACGTCGCCCAAAATCTTGTGAAACTTTGGCTGATTCACCAAGGTCCAGAAGTATCTCTCAACATGGGGAAATTCTGAGGTAAAGCTCTTCGTCATGACAGTTTTATATCCCAGATACAGGTTGCATATTGTAATTATGTCTGCCAGAGTGACAAAATCTCCCACCAAGTAAGTGTTAGAGGCAAGATGAGCATTCAATGGTCCAAGAGCTCTCTTCAGAGAAGCAATTGCAGCTTCCTCAGCCTTCATTCCCAAAAAGTTTAACATGGAAAGTTACCACTCAAATATTCTAGAACCATTTTACAGATAGAAAATAAATGCAGAGGTCTAAATGGAAAAAGTGAGAAAAAAAAGAGAGGAAAAAAGATTAGAGATACCGGAGGTAGGTGAACCATAAAACCCAGTCGTGGGTACAACCAACGACCCAAATGGACATCAATCTCAGTGGTAGCAAAGTCGATCCATTGCTCAATGCGGGCCTAAGAACACAACTCAATTACATAAAACACACAAAAGAAGCTTAATTCCAGATAGAGCACAAGGGATACATGATTGCTATTTTAAGACAACATTGCTTACATATTCAATCAAAGATGAGCCAAAGAGTGGATTATTAGCCTTCAACTTTGTAACTGCCACAAGTAGGCGGGAGGATAAATGTTAAGTCAAATTCTCAGTGCAGTACATCAAGATGAAAAACCAAAATTAAGTGAAGAAACCTACCATAACGGGCAATGGCATTACTCTCAAATAAAGGACCGTCAGGAGTTTCAAGCACAGGAACCTGTTCAACAACACATCCTTAGCTAAAACCACCCAGGTAACAAAGCAACACGTAAAACACTAGACAGTTGCAAATTTCTTATTCTGACACGCTGAAATAGGTTACCTTTCCAATTGGGTTCATCTTGAGGAACTCAGGAGTCTTATTGGATACTCCCATCTGAAAATCCTTAGTTAGTTCCACTTTAACATCACTGTATTCTGCCGCAATTAGTGCCTTGAAAGCATTCTTATTATTGCTCGTCGCATGCAGGATCTGAAAATCACAAATCAAGCAATAAATCAAGTCTTTTTTGCTGAACTGAAAATACATCCCAAATCCAATGTTTAAAATCCACATAATAGAAAATAATAAAAACCCCATCAATCATCCCAAGCATCAAAGCCAACCAGAGATTCCACAAGGCAAAGAAATAAAAGAATAATTTGTCACTGAACTTAAACCCAAAAGTCCCCATAATTTGTCACTGAACTGAAAACCCAAAAGTCCCCACATGCACAATCCCAAATTGATCCTAGTTTATCAGCTTTCTTGACGCAATCATCACAAAGATATGGGCATGCATTGCTTAGACAGAACAATTAGAAAATTACACAGTAAAATTCACAAAAATTGACGAACCCATATTCAAAAGAAAATCAAACTTTTAACAGCGAGAATCCAGATCCATAACGAAACAGAAATTATAGAAAGAAAAAAATGAGATCGGATCTCAACTTACCAGAGCCATGGCTGCACAAATGAATATACTTCTCCTTCTTCAATACTTCAGAGAAGAAATGAAAAAAAAAAATCAAAACCCAATATTTTAAGAGAATTCCACGAAAAAGAAAAGTACAGTATCCACACCCAAGAATTTAAACAGAAAGAGAAATTACATGGAGCGGAGAAATGGCCGTGAGCTCCGATCGGGAGACGCGTAGAAAAGAGCGAATATGCTTCTGGAGAGGTTTAGGGTTTCTTTTCTTTGCAAATTTATACAGTTGAGTAAAGTCAGAGCAGATATGTTTTCCTGAAATGAAGACATTGGGCTGGGCTGAAAGTGTCATGGGCTTCTTTTGTTGATTGGTGAAGCTTAGTTTAGACAGATGAAATTTAGTAGATGGATCGGGCTTGGTAGAGGCACACGAATATTTTCTTAGGGACGGGTTAAATGCAACTCATCTCCTTAAAGTCTCACTTTGTGTTGCACACGATCGCAAACTATGGGTGTAATTGGGTTTAATGGTGCGTTTAATAGAATTGAAATTTAAAATTGTTAAATTATTAAATTGTAAATACTAAACTCCTAATACTTGAGCGTACTTTATATTAAGTAATAAGTGAATAATTTATTATTTATTTTTTGAAATAAGTTTTACCTACTTAATTAATTAAGATGTTATATATTTTATTATCAAACATGTCTGAACATGTTAAGATCTTAATCCATTAACTTCAAGTAATGAATTGAATTATCAAATAGGGTCTAAATTGACCTCAAGTACAATCATGCTCGAGCTCGACTAAATTGAAAAATCTAAGGTAGCTCTTGAGTTTGTTGAATATCTTGTTATACAACTCAAGCTTGACCCAAATGTTATTCGAACTCGATTTCAACTTCATTGAGGCCTTCTTGATTAAGTTTTCTTTTACTTAAAAAAAATCTAACAACAATTTTTGAATAGCCCATTAGCCATTATTAAAGTCAAAATATTTAATGACCAAAAATCAAACAATGAAGAACACTTGATTATACATGTAAGCATTTCTAGCTCCACATTTTTAAACTTGAGCTCAACTCGATTTGCTATTCGAGTAGCTCAATCTTGATAAATTTTTCTCAAGCCAAGCATCGATCAAACCACTCACTGGTAGCTCACCCCTTATGCACTCGTACCCCAAGCTTTTAAATATGGATTAGAGGTGATAATTGCGCAGTATTGCTGCAGTGTAGGGCATTTTTTTGTGTCTTGAATATTGCTGCGTTATTTTCTAATGTTTATTAGTTTCCGTACCTAATTTCTAACAACTAATCTCAATATTTTCTTGCAACATGGATGTGTCCATTTGCATATGTAGATATCTGTGAATTAATGCTAAAGTAGTAAATCTAACAAAGGGTCGATAATTAGACAATTTTATCCGCACTTTACAAATCGAAAAAAGGTTCTTGACAAGCTCTGGGCCTTCTTAAAAATTGTTTTAAAAAATGTGAAAAAGCTAAACAGAGAAAAGACTTACGAAAAAAAATAACAAAAAGCAATAAAAAGAGTGTGGAGCGTAGTTTATATAATTTCCTTCCAAGATCATACAGTTTCGTTTTAGGACTTATCATGCAAATACTATCAAATCTATTTCTATCTGAGACAAAGGTAGCTTTTAGGAGTTTTTTTTTTTTTTTTCCCAAAGGAAGGTAGCTTTTAGGAGTTAGAACACTCCCGCTAATGAAAATTAATATTGAGTGGGACAGTTTAAGGCATTGTTATTAAATCCAACCTGACGGTTCAACCGAACAACCCGGTGAACTGGCAATTGAGCCGAATTGGATCGTTGATTAGATTGTTCAAGCAATTAAACTGTTGACTTGTCAACGAACCAGTGGTTCAACTAGTTAATTTGGTGAACCGTCCGATTTTTTAAGGAACTCGGATTTACATGTTGTTGTGGAAAAAAATTTAAGAAGATGCTAAAGTAATGGTTCAAACTTGGGATCTCATGTGTATAAGTAAGTGCAATCACTACTGGACCAACAATTTAGTCTTTCTTATATTATATATTAGACTTTTATTCTTATTTTATTTCTCCAAAAGAAAATTTATTTGGAATCTTTTAATAAAATAAATTTTGTTATTTCCCAAACTCTATAAATTATGAAATGGATTTAAAAAATAACATATCACACAATTCATTTTAAAGGCAAATATCGTTTCTAATAAGTTTTTGCACTTAAAATTCATAAACAAACTAGGTAATTACACATAGATAAAATTTTATACTTGAAATTTGGTGATTACTAATTAAATTTAGGTTTTGATAATTCTTATAAGAATTAATGATTTTATAATAAATTAGACTAATTGAGCATTTACTATGGCATAATTTATTATAGTTTTAACTATGTCAAAAATTATGAAATATAATATTTAAATGTATTTAGTGACCCATCAGTTGAACGACTCACCTATTGGTTGAACCAGTAAACCATTGATCCACCTCTTTCACTAAGTTCCTCTCCGGACTGAGTTTAATAACTATGATTCAAGGAGTCACGCCTTTGTCACTTGAAAAGCTTGTCTTAGGAAATTCCCTCTAAATATGTTCACCTCTCTTTTTATTTTTTTGTGAGGTAAATTAAGGAAGTTATCATGAATTGCAATTCTCATCCTATTATTTTCTATCAAAACTATCAACCTTTTTGTTTTGATGGTACTTTCAATGCAAAATTTAACCGTCATTCTATTGTCAATACAATGGAAAAAAATGTTTATTTGAAGAGCATAATCTGATTATAGTCCAAATTCCACATAGATTTCAAATCCCTTGCATCTAATCATTATGAAAATAAAATAAAAAAAGAACAAAAGAGGGAAAATTTTCCTTTTCATAGAAATTTTATGTGGGAATAAAGGAACACATAAAAGTGAACAAATAGTAGGTTAAAATGAATAGAAAATTTATCTTCAAAATATGGGATAGAGTGTTTTTTGTTTAAGGCACCAAAAAATTGGGATACACGACATAAAATTTAGCTTAAAATACATAAACCTTTTTAAAAAAATCAAAATTTACAAGTAAATCACTCAAGAATAAAGCAATAATACCTAACAAATTTAACATCATCCATTTCACTCACAATCTCGCAAAACAAGCAAGAAAATTAACCAAATTCTGTTCTTCACTTTTCGTATCTAAACCATATTTTATTTCTGGGCTTCTTTTTTCTCTTAAACTCCTAGACTGACCTTTGGCTACCCTTTGTGAGGGGAAGGCATAAAAATATCAAGTGCTGAATATGAATTAGCTCCACAAGAAGTTAGAAGGACTAAATTGAAAGATGACAAAAGTAGTATGGGTCTCAAGAAGAACAGGAGAATAATTAATGACTAATTTCGTAAATTTCCCGCATTAAAGAGCATGAAAAACGCTACTGCGACAGATGTTTGAAAAAAAACAAAAAAAGATAAAGAGGCACCGATGAAAGGACAAGAAGCAGCAGAGCAGAGTTGCAGTGAAATGGGTCTCCGCAGCTTTCTTCAGTTTTTCTTTATCTTATTTTTCTACCATTTACTTCAACTTCTTCCAGGTCTGTTTCTCTAATCTTTCTGCTTAATTTTTATGATAGAATGATTGGTGAATTTTTTTCTTCTTCTTCTTCTTTTATTTTTTTGTGCTTTGACTTTTTACTTCTTGTTCTGTTGTGGGTTTTATGTTCTTGAGTTATAGAAGTATCTATTCAAGCAATTTTTTGTACAAATTCTTGAATGGGTTTTTGTTTGTACCATTATTGATCGGATTTGTTTCTTTACTCAAAGCCTCAGTAGTTGTATATGCCTTCAGCTACAGAATTTGTTGATCATCTCTCTTTGAGCTTTTTCTTTTATGTAAATAAATATGAAATTCTCCTTAGAGAAGGGTGAAGAAGCGCTATTGGCAGACTTAATTTCAGAAAGGGTTGAAAAGTTGCAAACTTTTCTCGCTTTAGAATAGAAGATAATTACAGAGTAACCTTAGAGGTAACTAGAAATGATTATTGCTTAGCTAGTCTGGATTTATTTGAGTTGATGATTTCTAGTTGTGCTTTGTGGGTTGAAATTGACAAGTAAGAGATGCCTTTCTCGTTAGGGGAATAAGAGATAAACCTTTGTTAGTTTTTGTGTTGAATCACCAAGTACAGAAGTTAGCAAATTAATGCATGTTTTCTACTGTATGGAACCAGGATAGGTTAGTAAGATGTGTTGACTTTGATTTTTTGGTTCAATTTGTTCATATTTTCAGATAGGTTTTCTGGAGGTCAGATAACTGTTTTGAACAGGTTGCTAGAAAGAAGGACTGATTTGGTTATGAATTATGATTTATTACTTGTGAAGTTAGTACATGATTTGTTTCTTTATGTGATAAATTTTAATCTGGCATGCTGTTTATTGCAGCTCTGGCAGATGATTCATCATCATTAACTTTGAAAAGTGATACAAATGCTGCAAATCACAAAGTCATCCAAAAACTCTGGGGGGCTAATAGTTCTCCTCTTGATCCTTGGGCTGCTGTCTGTTGCTGGATTTTCTGTGTTTCTGTTCAAGATATGGCAAAAAAAGAAGAGGGATGCGCAGCAAGCCCGTCTTCTAAAGCTCTTTGAGAATGATGAAGATCTTGAGGTTGAACTTGGTATTCGGGATTGAGATGCATATTAGTACTGAAGCGTGACTCCATTGGAGGTGTGCTCTAATAGCAAACTCTTCTTTAGAGCGTTGTAGTTAGTTCATTAAAGGACTTTCTAATGAACATAAATATCCTCTGAATTGAAGTGTGATATATGGAGCATGATTTGTATATTATGCAGTGTAGCCTTTGAAGTTGACAAATGGGCATTAGTATTTTCAATTTGATCTTGTGTTTTTACATGTTCTAACTTATTTTCTTTCCCTTTTCCTTGTCATTGTTGTGACTTCTGATATTTGGGATGAGGGTACTTGTGTAAAAGAACTTTTGCGACAGCAGCAACTTCTGAAATGCAGATTTGTCTTTAAAAAAATGGTTTAAGCTTAGACTCAGTGCCCTCGTACTTTGTTATCAAGTTTATTGCCTACAGATGATTTATGTCGTCTTGGATTGTGGAATCCATTCTAAATAACTGCAGTGCATGTCAAAATGTAACTTTAGAATCCACTGCAAGTGTTTTCAAGCAATAATTGATCCTCTGTGTCATTTGGCCTTTGGCATCATTAATGGAAGCTTATGTCCTCTGTGGATCTCTTTGACCAGTAAAATTGTTAAGGTGAAACTTTTGATGTAATGATATACAAACAAAAATGTGTGTCTAGTTTATTTGAACATGGTTCTAGGACTTTAGGAAGAACTGAGCCAATTTATGAACAATCATATGTCCAAGTCTGTGTTGTGGTCTGCACCATCTATATCTAATGTAGGAAATCTTGGAATTGATATTTATAAAATTTGGTTCCATTAGCATCTAAAGAATTGCAGGGTTTGAAGAATACCCTGTTCCTGGTTCAACTCTCAAGTACTCCCTCCCCCAAAACTTTTACTGCTTAGAGTCTTCATTCCATTAGATTTTGGAATTCCACTTGACAAAATTAATATCATCGAATTGTTACTTATCCTTTTCCTAGCATGGTGTTGTGAATGTTGTGATCATGTTGTCAACCATATTGGCTGCTCTTTTGCAGAAAGCTTGATTGTCTTTTTCTAGCTTATATGTGGTAACATGCAGCCAGGTTACTTCAATATGTGAAAATCTTTGAGTGTATCTTGTGATTTGATCTGCAAAAGTGCATGTATGATCCATTTTTATTAGTACAGTCGTTGCTTGTTACAGCTATTGGCATTTCAGCCAGTCATTTTCCTTTGTGTTGTTTTCCCTATGGAAGCATACATCTGGTATTGGTGAAACTTTTACATGTTTCTTTGTCTGAAGTTCATTCAAATCTGTTGAACACAAATATTGGACTGAGTGTGTTTGATGTGAAGTAAAATGACAATTTGTTTAGGACAGGTTTCCTTACTGCTAATATAAAATGATAACGCAATGTCGAAATTTAACAGTGATACAACGATAATAATTTACATCTGGCAATTCGAGCAAGTGAGTTTTCCTATTCCAAGGGGATCAACTACGACTACTGCTATTGCAGAGGTTCTTCAGTTTATTCATTTTATCTGGTTAATTGTTGCTCATCTGTGGAGGCAGGGAGATGAGAGTAGACCACTTCACACCATGAAACTGGTGATGAATATTTTTGTTTTGCTTATATGCTGATAATTCACATGGGCCATGATGGATTTAGGAAGAAAACTGTCAACATAACTAATTGATATAGGTCTCAAATGGGAGCTTGATGATCCTCTAGAGTATTCTGTACAGTTGAAGGACCTCTTTGACAGCATGCCTGGACCAAGAAGATGGCCAATTCTAGGAAACATGACCATTTCTATGCCCTATCAAACCACATGAGTTCATGTTTCATGATCTGGAAGAAGTGGTTTTAAGTTGCACTAAAGCTTTTTCGAGGGAATGTTCCTTGCTTTGTCACACTCTTTTTTCCCTTTTATTTCAGAACAAGGAGCTAAAGGCTCAATATTTTGGAAGGAAAGGAAGCATTTTTAGCAAAACCAAAATGTTAATCCAAACATGATCTAGCAGATGGTCAGATGGTGTTGTAGCATGCGAGTAATGAGCTGTTCAATCTCATAGTGAATCATCATGTGCATGGTCAAAATTATCTAAGCTCAATTTCTTTTAGGTGGTGGAGATTTATACACTTATTTCATTTTTTATCCTCAAATATATCAAAACATCGAATTGACTGAGCTTCAAAAATACAACCCCCTCAATTGAATTAATGGTTTGGAACAGCTTTCAGACAAATTATTTCAGCTTGGCATCCACTGACTCTGATTGAAGACACCCCAAAACAAGTGTATGGGCATCAAAGACACTTTGTAGTAGATATTGAGACAGACTTGACTCGTTTTTCTTCGAATCAAGAAGGTACTAATATTGAACATGTAATATAGGGTGGTTTTACTTGACTGAAATAAGACAATTTGGAGTAGATATTAAGACTTAACCCTTTTTTTTTTTTCGAGTCGAGAGGTAAATCAAGTAAAATCTAACTTAAAAGTTTAAAGCATATACATTAGTGATGACTGAGAGTTTTTATATTTGATGAAACTACTAGGTCCAATAATGTTTACTTGTGACCTGGTGATTGGGTTTGAACTTAAAGACAATATATCAAGTGTCTCCACGAAATTATTGAAGTGCTTGCTTGCTTTTCATTGAATGAAGTGAGCTGCAAAACTTCCTTGCAGGTACAAAACCGGAAGGTGGTCCTTATAACTTGAAATGCAAGTTCCATCTTTGACATGAACGCTTTAGAAAGCTGCTTGAGGCATGGCTGCCTAGCAAGACAAAGGCCACCGTATATAAACTAGAAAAAAAGGGCTTCAAAAAGTTACAAATCTTGGAGTACTAATTCAAGAATCTGCCTGTGACTTTGATCTTTCTAACTAATTCAAGTTTTTACAAAACACTATCATTTCAAATGAATAAGATAGTGACATAAACGCTTTTCTAGAATTCTACTACTATAAGTTAAATGCAGGTACCGCCTGCATGCCCTATAAAATTATAGGCCTTATTAAAGACATGCACATAAATGAAATAGTACTAAAACTTCACATCACTAGAAAAATCAATGGCTTAAGACACCACATGAAGAGTATGAATGAACACAGCAACTGCCATTAGGTTTAGGTTGGGTTTATTAGATCTTTTCGTGTTAGTTTCCTCCTTTAATGTCTAAATAACTTCAACAAGAACATAAGCTGAATGTTTGAATAAGTAGACAGACTTACAATTATTCATGATGAGACTGGGAATGCTACGGGGGGAAATGATAGGTTGGGTGGCACGAGAGGAGGGATTGTAAGTGAGAGGTTCTGGATTCGATATTTTCCACTTATACTAAAACAATTGTTTTAAAAAAAAATAGAGACTGGGAATGCTACATATAGAAGTTGGGTAGAGCATGTCAAATGCAACACCAGCTATCCTCTTATTTTGAAGAATTATTTTCACTCAAAAGTCTAGAGGAAACCAAGTAGTAACAAACAGTTCTTCCCGTTCAGAAGGCATGTCAACAGGACCAATTTCCCGGCCAATTCTCCCCTCCCTTCTTATCCTCCTCCTCCTTTATCTTCTCTCATTAGCCACCTCAGATGAGCTTCAAACTCTCCTAACCATAAAAAATCCTTAAAAAACTCAAACACTTCTGTTTTTGATTCCTGGGGTGCCAAGAGTAATAATCCTATATGCAACTTCACAGGAATCACTTGTGACCATGCCACGAATCTTGTTAAAGAAATTGAACTCTCTGATCGGAGTCTCAGTGGCCAAGTTCCTTTCAATGCAATATGCCTGCTGAAATCCTTGGAAAAGGTTTCTTTGGGGTTCAACTTTTGTCTGGACCAGTGACAGAGGACTTGAACGAGTGTTCTAACTTGAGATCATACCAAATCCTCTATAATTTACACCACGGAAATTATACAGATTGGGTCTAAAGTGGGTCGTCTCACACAATTTTGGGCTACTCGTGAGCAGGCGTTGAAGGGCGCGAATTTTGCATGACCTCAATTCATCATGAATTTGCATATATGCATATACATTTCTAATAAACTTTTGAAGGGTGAACTCTAATTTTTACAAGGATATGGTTGGAATTTTTAAACTTTTTAACAGGAAATATAACAATTTCTAGATTTTTGTATGTATAATAAGGCAGAATCTTTTTTCCTTTTTAAAAAAAAATTTTGTTTTCTTCCTAGTACCCCAATCTACTCTGGAGGAGAACCAAGAATGGCCATATTCATAGTGAATGATTGGGACGGACGATCCGCCACATGGGTCATTGGTGATTTAGAACCCCACTGTTCCGAAGTTGAAACTTGAAAGCAACTTATACACACAAATCCATATATCTTTTTCCACTTTTCCTGTTTTTGGTAGTATGATTGCGCATGAATCACATCAATTAAAGTTCATTTGCCTACCGGCTACTACTTCATATGTTAACAGTTTCTCCACAATGATGCATGAAAAGACCCTCTTTTCCTTCAACAATCTAAAGAAACTTTCCTAGTATATTTCATCTTTATTCCATCTATATATAGTCAAAAGAACCCTAACCCCAGCGTTTTGCATTTTCTATGAGTAGTGTTCTACGATCTTGATTTTCTTTCACGAGATTGATGCAGGTATGATTGAGGTTGGTGCGGTTATATATAGTTTTTGTATTATTTTCTTTTTCAAAATTTAGGGCCCATTTGAGGTTGCGATAGTTTATTAAAAGGTACTTCTTTAGTAGAGTTTTTAATCTAAAAGTATTTTAAAATACTTTTAGCATCTAGAAGTGCTTTTTTATTAAAAGCACACAATTTCAAACGGGCCTTAATGTACATTTATATGCACGATTGTATGCATATACTAACTCGGTAGAAATAATTAAAATTGATATGTACAACAAAGCTATATGAACATACAACAAATCATATAAGAAATAAAATAACCGTACAACCGCAAAAAAAAATAAAAATCAATCAAAACTACACATGTCTCAAACCCATCTTTCACATTCCCAAAAAAATTCGCAATTCAGCTAACCTTGGCTTGGACCACAAGTTTTACCAACAATCAGAAAATACCAAAAAATAATTTTTTTCAGGGGTTCTGTTAAATATCCATCCACGAGTTCTCGATGAGAAGAACAAAGTATTATTAGCACTTAGCAATAATGCATGCCACGTCTCAGTTTTATCATTCACATGCATTAGGTTGTGGATTTGTTAGCGTTGCCTTTTTTTCTTTTAGAATACATAACTTGTTACTGTTGCCAGGGCCAATGTGATGAGTTGAGTAGATTAATTCATTGTTATTACTATTTGTTTTGGGTGAAATCATTATGCTACTCGATTGCAAGTTGGTAAGTATTTTATTGAAAAAGACCATATTTCCATGTTGCTAATCTGAAGAAAATTTGAAGGTGATTTGGACTATCAGCAGTCAATGATTCCAAAGCCAAAGAACGGCCTGCATGGGGATGCATCATTGACCCTATAATGGATTTATAGCTTAGCGGTTTGGCATTCCCTTAATGGGAAACTATTGGCGTCTTCTCCACAACGGGTTTTTCCCTTAAAAGAAAGATATCTCAATCTCATTTCTTTAACTGAATCATGTGGTCCGACTCTCTTCTGCAAGAGGTTGGTAAAGATTGCAAGGGAAAGAAGCTTCCCATGTGCTTTGATTAATTGAATCCCTGGACGTGAATGTTGATTGGTAACCGCGTGGTTTAGTCAAGTGTTGAATGCTGGTCTGCTTATACAAAATTTGTAGTAATTTCTAGCTAGATATTTAAAATATAGTGTTAACTGTTAAGGCATGTATGTATACCGGGAGATTCTATGGTTCTTTTGAGGTATCATACCCTTGAAATCAATTAACTATTTGATTATTGGATGGTGAAATAAGTATTTTAAAATGTAAAATTATAATGATATCAAATATTTTGAATACAAATCAATATCGTTTTCCTTTGAAAAAAAAATCAATACCATTATTTAAAGATATACATTAAGGGAATGATTCCCTGAAGAGATCACATAATATTCCATCTCTATGTACATGAACAAATGTATATAATGTTTGTGATGGCTGCTGGTATAAGATTATTGATCCGACTATTGTTGATTAGTTGGAATAGCCTATCCGTTATTATTGACGTAAACATGTCTATTAAGCCATTTACATTAGGAAGAGTAAAGCGTTTCATCCTTAAAGCATGCTTAAATCGATTTAATTCGGCTTGGCTTATAAGAAAGAAGAAACTAATTAAGTTCTTGATTTCATGTTCCTCTAATTTGTCTAGCATGTATTTGATTTAATTGCCGAAGGCCTGCATGCCTTTGATTAATTTGATTATTCTTTAGCAAGGTGTCAAAAAGATTAGTTCAGCAGCTGCAGGCTGATAGAATTTATGAATGCTAGCCTGGTTTAGCAATGGAGGATATTAATCTAACTTTCTAAGCTTCCCTGGAAATTGAGATTCCAAGATGGGAAGAAGACCGGTGGAAGATGCAAGGAAAACAATCTTCAATTACTTCTTTTGTTGAGTTTGTTTTTGTATCCCATATCAGGAGTTTTACAAAAAACTCTTCTCTTGGTGGTTATAACTTATAAGTACAAAGGCCTTTGGCCCTTTACGTATTTTGTGCTATTTAAATTCTTTTATATTTTCAATTTTAGGTACCTTTGGGCATAGGAATTATTTCTTGGGATTTTGTACACTTTTTCTGTTATAGTAAATATGCTACTTCTTTGCCTGTGGATGTAGGTCAATTTGACCGAATCACGTAAAAATTAGTGTTTCTCTGTTTGTTATTGTTTTATTAAGTTGTCAAGAATCCTATTATTCTTATTAGTCAGTTTTTTGGAACCAGACCTAACAAACTGGTTTCAGAACTTCAAGCTCTGGGTTCTTGATGATGACAACAAATTATTAATATCAATTCCGGGACGTGATAACAAACTATTAATATCAATTTCGAGACATCGATTTAGCGCTACCGAATGTAGAGAAAGAGCCAGTTGAAGTTGGGTTTTTCGTGAAAGAGAGCTATTTTGCATGTTGGAGCTCATTGAGGGTTTTGAGAAGCAAGTGGAACTAAATGACTATATTCGTGTTTTTAACCTGTTGAAATTTGTTGAACTTTTTGTAAATTTTGCCTTGTTGGGATCCGTTGAATCTTTTGCATCTTAGTCTGTTGGTGGCTTGTTGGGATTCGTTGGGATCCATTGGAACTTTTATGGAGAAAGTGGAGCATGTTTGCTATTTATTTGCTATTTATCGATGTTTCGATGTTGGATACACGTCAAAGTGGAGATTTGTTGAGTTTGTTTTTGTATCCCATGTCGGGAGTTTTACAAAGAAATTTCTCCTCTTGATGGTTATAAATACAGCGGACTTACTTAAGTTTAAGTGGGCTAAAAGCACTAACCCTCTTGTCTAAAAGAGGTTTTAATTAGGTATCAAACCAAAAGAGTAAGTTAGTGGGCCTTTAGGCCATCAAGTATTTTGTGTTATTTAACTTCTTTTGTGTTTTCAGTTTTGGATACTTTTGGGTCTAGGAATTATTTCTTGATATTATGTACTCTTTTTCTATTACAGTAAATATGCTATTTCTTCATCCGTGAATGTAGGTTAATTTGACCAAACCACATAAAATTTGGTGTTTCGTTGATTATTTTTATTTGTTTGTTATTGTTTTTATTAAGTTGCCAATAACTCTATTATTCTCGTTAGTCAATTTCTTGGAACCAAACCTAACATCTTCAATTATCTTAAACTAATCAATTGTTTATTTCCCAGTTTATGCATCTCGTTTATATGTTGATTTTTATTCCTGTAGATTTGTAGGAGTGAGTTCTAAAATCACGAGTTGTAATTTTGTACAAGAAGTTCAAGTCAATATTTAATTTGGTAACAACTTAAATAATTAGCAAAAGCTGATGATTTCTTGTTCCGCTTTTGGTTTTTCCAGAAATTAATACCTAATTTACGAACAAAGAAAGAATATAAAATTTGCTAAAGTCCTTCAAATTTCTTTGGAAATTTTTGAAACTGCCAAATAAAAGCTAATCACCTGAAAAAGAAAAAACTTGACTTGAGATTTAGAAAACCATGTAGAGAAAGCACTGCGTTAGTCAACAAACTTAAGGTATTAATTCTTCTTTCCGTGGTCGTTGCCATAACTACCAAAGCTGATGTTCTTTCTCGGATGGTGGAGACTTATCTACTCATGCACTTACCTTAATTTATCTATAAACCGATTTGTAGTTTGATTTGACTAACTCAAAAAAGAGTACCAGTTCAGCTATTGGTATTGAGAATGCGTTGTGAAGATTTCACACTCCCACTATTTTTTCATTTTACAATTGTTTGGTATAATCATCAGGCAAATTGTTCTAGCTAACTAGGCACCCACTGACCCTAACACAGATTAGCCCACGAAACCATAACCAATTTATGAGAATAAAATTTTTTTTTAGCTAGTATAAATTGGCTTAATTGATAAGAATGATCATTTACTCATAAAAAATTATGTGTTCGAATATTGTTAATATGAGAGCTGTATTGATAGACAATCTGTAAGAATTCTTTTGCTATTAATATGAGGACTGTGTTGATGAACAATCTATAAGAACTTCTATAATGCCCTAATCCGTAATGATAATAAGAGTCCAACTCATTCAAACCTTTTCTTATCAAAAGAAGTAAATAAATAAACTTTGTAGGGGATATGTGCTCGATGCTAATTGAATTAACTACATGTATGATGTATCTATCATCTTAATTAAGATAAGACTCTCTCTTTAACAAGACAGAAAATGAAAATTTGTTTCATTTTTGTGGTGGTGCCATCGCACTAGTAAGCGGGGAGCATTGACGTAAAAAGTCCAACAAACACCTTGTCCATCTCCATTATAGTGCGGCTCAAAACCTCCGGGGAAACAACTCAAAACAACAGATGTCCTTTTTCTTTTTTCTTTTTTCTTTTTTTTTTTGGGTGTGTGGATCTTCGAGGGATTTTCTTTCATGGATTAGTGCATGGTATGGAAATCAACTTCAGCTACTGACAGCTGAGCAGACATAGAAACATAAATGAACAAGACAGATTAAAGCAAAAGAAAACTTTCCAACCCTCATGATCAATGTCATACATGCCTAATATGTCACCAGGGTGCTTGAGAGGCAATATGGAATTTCCATAGTCCCATTTTTATTCTACAACAAAAGTTTCAGGGCGTGAAAGACAGTTTGGAGTAGCAAGGTAGTGAGATTTACTAGGTTTTATTTTCGGCAATCAAAAAACAGAATCAAAATATGTTGTTTACCGTTGATCCAGACCAAAGTTGCTCAAGTTTTAGCATTTTATTTACAATTTTGTGCATCTTTTATAATGAGCTTCTATGTATTGATAAAAAAAAAAGGGTTTAAGGCATTTAAGCTGTGATATATTTCAAATTCAACAGTAATTCTACTAGTTAGGAAACTTGATCGTTCTTAATGAGTTGGTTTGTTCTGAAATTGAGCGCGATTATTGACCTAGGTTTATAGGAGAACTTACATACCCATCAACTCTAGTTAATTAACTTTGCTGAGACAAATTGTGCTTTTTTTTTTTTTTAAATTATGATTCTCAACTGAAAACTATATTGTATATTTAGGAGGCATATAAGAAAAATTGTATTTGATGAAGTAAGAAAAGCGATGGTAAATGATATATTCATTCTTGCATACTTAGTCTACCTAAATATATGCGTTTTCAACTAATCCAACAAAACGTGTAACATTAATGCAGACACTGATTTTAGGTTCAATTATTTCTGCAAACAAGGAAACATAAATTTTAAGAGCACGAGCTGGGAACATGCCTGCTCTGTTAGCCACCAAAATTTACTTCCTACTGGCTACGTACTACAAGATGTGTAGAGGTGGTCCATCATATGGCTTCATGATGGTAACTTGAAAGCATTTAGATTTTGAAAAAAGCTGAGAAATTAAAAACTTCTCCAACCGTAGGTTTGATGCTTTAGTAAAGTAAATTGTAGCCACTAAGGAAGATGAAAGCCAGCTCCTCAAATTAGCAAAGTGGCCTTCACTGCTTCACAAAGATACAAATTAGCCATTCCCAGAAACAGAAATAAGAACAATGATTCAAGAACCAGATTGTGCCCATCTTATAATGTTTTACAAAATGGAATTCTATTACTGTAACATATGCTTTCATGGATGTGAGAAGTAAAAAATCTTTGCATAGACATAAGAATGAAATAATACTTAAAGACTTGACTTCTATGAAATGTCTTGATGCTTTTTATATTTGACATTCGATGGGTTCAATAGTACTTTTATTCATATACGCGTTCATCGAAAGAATAGATTTATTGCTTAATATCTTGAAGTAACATATTTAAGCTTAGATTGCAATGGATATATGTTGAAAACAAAATGCAGTGTAGGTGTATGCAAAGTAATTAATTGCTTTTAGCAAATACTTCCATATCACAACAAATACCATGATATTGTAAAGTTTTCAGTATATATATGTAACACATTATATATCCAAATACCAGAATTCTAACTCCGTTTTGGAACACCATAATATTATATATAGTTTGGATTAATTTTCTATACACTAATAGTGTATACATTTTCATTATTGAATATATGACGTATAATTTAAATTTGACTCTGAAATTCAAATTTTGGCATATGTATCATGTATTTAATCATGTTAGTGTATATCTTGTTTATATATATAAGATTAACTCTTATACTTTAGGCTTCCCATGAAAACGTAATGTTGCAAGGCCGCTTAAACATGCAAGAATTCTTATAAAAGATGCAGGTTTTACAAAAAAATTCCGTTTCCAGATAATGCTATGTGCACGTACATGTGGATGTAAAGGGTAAGAGTAAGAAGGATAGCTTTAACTGTAACGCCACTGCTGCAATAGAATTATCTCCGACAATTCACCATGGTAAAGATTTTAAAGCTGGTTACATCTCTACATAAACTTTTTAGCATTTCCCATTCATGTGCAACATTGATTTTGAAGATGTTATAATTCCTACTAATCCTATATTTCCTACTCTTAGAGAAATCTACAGTGTGTGTGTATATATATACGAGAGATATATAGCATCTGAATCAAATGCAAGGATTTTTCAGATAACTGCTTCTTGCAATAACTTGGATCCTCTTCCATTTGGTTTTTCCAATTTTACGTGTTTGAATTCAGCTTGGCTGCACATTAGGAGAGGAGAATAGAAATACCAATTATGCAGTGATCATGGAATATGGTTCCAGCACTAATAAAATTAAAATACACTAAAAGCTTCTTCTACTTTTAAGGAAGAGTATATTTATTTATGCACTGTCAATGTACAATTTTTTTTTACAATAATAGATTTAGATCATGACACATAATATGAATTCAAATTATGTACATATAGTATACATTTATAGTTGTCCAGTGTAAAAAAATTATTAAATTGTTAGTGTATAAAAAAATAATCCAACATTGAAAGAGGACAACAAGAGAGAGTTGGAGAGGCACAGCTAACGAATTAATAACCTACAAGCTAAGTTGGGTTTCATGGATAGGTATAATAATGTTAAAGATAATCTTTCGATGTATGCATCAAAATATCCAAATCCTCTAAGCATGAGAACTTCAACTGCTTTCGTGCCAATAGATCATAACAAAATTAAGTGGATGCCTAAAATTGTGGTGCCCTCCTATCCAGGCTTTGAGCAACTCTCAGGACCGTTTGCCATCACTCTCAAAGGAGACAGCCATGGCGTTATAGGAAGAGCCAGGCCGGACACGTACCATGTTTATAAGAAAATGACTGGGCACTCCACACAAATTTGGGGGCTCTAGAAGTCGGGTAGCATCAACATCATTGCGCAAGATGGAAAAAAAGAGATGGTTACACCTTTAGATAGAAGAAATCTTCGCAAGAAATATTATCTACTGGAAAGGGGCCCAGGCAGTCACTGAAGAATTGTAAATATGTGCATTTACATATTAGGTTGTTTGTAATTTAGGTATCCTAATAGCACCATAGAAAAACCCTATTGTTATTGGTTTCCTAATCTGTCGAGTAATGCTGAGCTCTAACTTGTCTATACCTAGAACTTATTTGATATTCCATGCCTATAGATAGCTAGATCTGCTTCAAATGCTAGCTTTAATAAGTAGTCCTGAACCGTTGCTAATTAATCTCCGTAATTAGCACGAACTACTCCAATAACAGTATTATATCAAGAAATCCTCAAATGATAGACTAAGCAATGTTGTCTATGCACTATCACTTTATTATACAAGTATTGCTTGAGTCCAGAATGTAGCTTGAAAATTTCAAGACAAATTAGATTTCTGTAAAGATCACTTTAGTTTGTGACTAATTTGTAAAGGGAGCTGAACAAAAGCTTCATTATGGTAAAATAGAAGCTAAGGTACAGTTAAATTTGGACATCATTTACTTTTCAATCATCTTCAAGCGTAACTAGAGGTGAAAATATAGTATTTGTTTTTTAAACTTCTCTTTAAGTATCAATAACAAAGCGTTTCAAAAGAGTTTTTTCCTGAAATTATCCTTTTTATTTTTCTTCAATAAATCCAGGATGCAAGTAGATGATAAAAGAAAAATCAAGCAAACTGTATTTTCTATTCTAGTAGTAAAAAACAAAATATTGATGTTGATGACTGAAGATTCGGAAAGATTTCATTAGACCGTAACAAAATGTTATTGGTGTCATCTTTATCTAAAACCAAGTTATTTTTCTCTCCTTCCTGGCAGTCAATATCATATTAACATTAGGATGATCTTTGTTGACGTTGACGTTTTTTGGGTCAATTTGGTGTTTATTCATGCATTCTTACATTTTTGTTGTGTGTATGCAATCTCTGGAAGATCCGATCTAGATCTCAAGAATTAGAGAACTTGGATTCAGATATGCTTATATTCTCTTCTTTAAAATTTCATCTTCTTTATATTCTCTTCTTATATCCTTATATTCTCTTCGTTTTTTAAATTTCATCTTTCTCTTACTGAAAAATAATCTCTGTGAGATGCATCGAGGATTCAATCAATGCAGAATTGACAACCTCACCCCAGCCCAAGAAAAAAAAATGAAAAAGAGAAAAAGGGAATTTCTGTCCCATGAAAAATCATTTACCCCCTTTTTACTAGGGTTTTTAGTTGAGGAGGATTACTTTTAATGGCAGATGTACATGTTAGCCAATCGGGACACGCGTTCCACTGGTTAGAAGAAAATGTCTACAATAGACTTGCAATCTTTGAAGAATTTACAATGTGTGTCTCTACTGGATTGTGAAATAAATTTTTTTTGTGTGAAGTAAATCTTATCATCATGGCTAATATAGTAATTTGATTAAAAAAATAAATAAATGAAGAGAACGAATATAACAGCAAAACTCAAGTTCTAACTTAAATTTGGAAATTGACTAAATAATGGCCCCAACATTATCTATTCGTTTGTATACCTTATTAATAGTTATTTCTTTTGAAGGATTAAAAAATTTTCTTATTATTTGTGCTCCCACTAAAAATATAATTTCTACCTCCGCCAGTGAGATTTTAGGTCATAGAATGTATGCAAAGAAAAGATTTCTGCCAAGTTCAAGTGGCTGTAACTGGGAAATTTTTGGTTCACTTAGCTTTCACACTTGGTCTAGGATTATCTATGTGCTGCACTTCCTACCTAAAATCTGCAGATTTGGAATAACTCCATTTACGACCCCAAAATAAGTATACGTTTGATATGTTGGATATTTTAATAAAAATAATGTCACATGTCTAATTTTTTGAATTCAAACACTATAAGTTACAAATTTTTTTAATGAATTTTCAATCACAATTCAACCATTTTGAAGTGTAACTTGTACCTTTAAAGCGAGTAACAGTTAATAAAACGAGTAATTTATACTTTTAAAGTGTGATTGTCAATAATTGTGTAACCTATATAACAATTACTTTTATGGACTGACTTAGTAGCTTTTTAATCTAGACTATTTCAAATTGAAGATGAAAAAATGAGGTATTTATTCTACTTGATATTGGCATTTATAACTCCTATTTTTTCAAATTATAAATAGAGGGTTCTATTAATCAAGTATTTCATACTTTAGCCATCTCTAACTATCTTTTATTTCTCTTTCTTTTACTACTATATTGAACATTATTAAGGCATTTTTAAAACTTTAGTTTCTCTAGATTGTGTAGGTTTAATAGAAGCAACAATGAAGGTTGGGCTGTTGTATTTTAGAGACAATGTGCCACCCAACTTCTGCCATCCAACTTCTACATTGGGCATTATCCCAAAAGCGGCCGAATTATCTTAAGAGAGCGATATAGGTTCGTGCCTCACCTAACCAAAGTGCTTTACTTATTTCTTTCTTTAACCTTTATTTTGTAGGTTAATCGTGTAGCTTAAGTTCTCAAGGAACAATAATATATGTATAACAATCTCTAATTTAAAATTTGTCCTTAGATTTTATCGACATTTAGTCTTGACCTAATTGGTAATGAAGATATTAATGGAACTTGGAGGAAGGTTTGAACTCTTCTCCATATTTTGAGAAAAGATGGGAAATTTGGTGTATGACCATCTCACCTGGGTAATTCAGTACAATTCCCGCATTGAGAGTGAAGTGATTTGTTTAAACCTAATCCAGTCAATGTTGAATGCTGGTATAGCATTGGGGGCAAATTATCAGAAATTACAACTTAGACTGAAACGTAACACATTATAGAAAGCAGAAACCCGTCAAATAAGTAATTCTAATTTAAGTTTTTGACTTAAATATCAGCAGTCAGTCATTTTTTTTTATTTTCCGTGAACTTCCATATTCAGTATATTCGCTTCATTCAAGAAAAGTTCTCTGCAGTTAAAAAATGATTCCAGAAAAGATAATCATATTTAGAGGTGAATTTGCAGAGAAAAGATAACGAATTTTTGAAATCTTAGTTCATAAACCCCTGTCAGTCCCAAAATTACTCTTTTACAGCGTTATATTCAATCACATAATAGAGTATAAAGTTTTACAACTTCTAAAATTAAGTATAACAAGTAAAAAATGAAATGTTTTTTTTTATATTAAATTTGACTTACGGGAGTTACAAGTTATACGAAACAAATTCGTCCCAAAAGTATGACTAGTATTGCTAATTAATGTACATGTGCTACACTAAATCTCGTTATTAGAATTTGAATGTGGTGTGGCTTTGGATGAAAGGTAGAAGAGGCAGACAATAGATATATCAATGTGCACCGTTTAAATATAGTCGACCATTAATTAAAATTTTAACTATGCATGAATTGTTACAAAAAAAAGGAAACACATTATTTGAGTTTTGGGTCATAATAGGCAACATGCATGCATATTTTAACCGGACTCGCATTTTGGGTTTGAATTGGAACTAGACTAGTAGTTTGTTGAATCAGAACTGAAACTGAAATTTGAAAATCAGAACTAGAATCATAACTGCAAATAAAGGTTCATGTTCAAATTCATCAAAACTTGAACTAAAATTGGAACCGGCAGTTTAGGATGGATTTAAACCGTTTAAAAAAAAAAACACTTGCTACCTAGACTATTCGGTTAATTTAGAAATCAATATCAATAATTAGCACCCAACAACAGCAGGCCCAAGTCTAACCAACAATCCATTGTCTCATCTCATTGGTAAGTCTAGACCCCATAGCTATCATAAATTCAAGACCAATCTAATGTTATCAATACAGAGTTTTTTTTTAAAAAAATAAAATTTGCATTATTTATCCTTTTTCCTTGTACATGATAATACAATAAAGTTCTTATTTTTTTCTATATTTATTGTCATATTTTCTTAGAATTAATTTTATAACAATAAGTGTTTAAGCATAACTAAAAGAATCAGAACTGTAAGAGGAATAAAACCGGAACCAAGAGCTGTAATTTTAACCATCCTTTTAAGGGCTAGTTTAGGTTCTAAATTTCAGAAAAATTGGAACCATTATTTTTTAAACTAGAACTGGCGATTCTGGAACCGTGGCTAATAAGACTAATTTTGTGAATATTTTTAAAGATGTTTCATATTATTTTTGAGACAATTTGTGAAGTTAAATGGCATAAGTTGCTTATTTTGGTCTCTAATTTGCATTTTGAGTTGATTGATGAATTGACGTCATTTTATCATTTTACTTGCAAAATTTCTTTGATTTTGTAGGGAAAAATGATCAAGCACAATTGGAAGTGAAGCGGTGGAGTAACAGTGGCCATTTCTAGTTGGGAACTTGGAAACTGCCACATTTAGCTACAACAAAAGCAAAGTTCTATCAGGTATTCGAGATTAACTATTAATGCTACTATAAACTTTTCACGTCTTCTAAAGTGGGATTAAATATGAAAAAGTCTTGTACTAAGCGAAGTGGGATTTAAATATGAAAAAACTCTTATACTAAGCGATAATATGATTTAATGACAGAAATCAATTAAAGATGATCTACTTTTTTTATTTTAAGAATTCCATATTTGTATCTATCACTTAAAAATATCGTAATTTTCAATCCCTTTTTGAGATGAACTCTTAAATATGACCCATAAATTTTCCCGACTCGCAATAGGGGTGACAAGAACTTTCGATGCTATGTACATGATGCTGAAGTTTATTAATTGTGTCAGAAGGCAAATTATATGCATATTCTACTTGATAAATCTCATACTTACCATTTTCTATTAAAGTAAGACACCCCTTCTAGGGCAGTTTAAGTTTTTATACATCATCCATCCGCACAGGAATTCTTACTTTTCTCGTTTGTTCCCATACAAAACCACAATTTTTTTATATGAAGAATTTAAACCAAACATATTTCCTCTATTTCAGTGCTTTATTTTTTTATTTAAACTTTTAAAAGGTTATGGCTCATTACTTCCTCATTGTCTTTCTAAATTTTGACTAAAGTTCTGTTAAGTAAAGCTCGTAACTAACAACAACGTGTCGGCGAAGAAGTGATGAGAATCCATTCCCATCAAATTGCTTTCCACCATGTCAAATCAGATCATCGGTTTTTCCATCTGGTTGACAATCTAATTCTGTGAAGTTGCCCCTTAAATTTAACTTTTAGCATGATAATTTTACATTGGAAACTCATAAAAGAAAGACAGAATGGAGAAATTTGGGAATGAGTACTTGTACAATGGGTGCAAATTGAGATCATCTGACTGGCATAAACTAGAACAATACAGGATTTCTAGCTAATTAAGTCTACTATCAGCTAGAAAATATTTTGAGAGCTGTTATGCTACTTATTATCACTACCATCAATAATCTAAGGGTTTGTTAAGAGAAGTCTCACATATTAATATTTTTAAAAGTAATGTTATGTTGAGAAAGTATGTAAAAGGAAGGGGGCAGTAAATTTGAATGTATATATTGAAATATTGTTTTAGAATCTATTTAATATTTCTACATAACGAATGAAATTGGTGACATACTCCCGAAAAGATTGACCTCAAAAGGCTTTCCCCACTCCCTCAAATCTCCCCTCAGCTCCTGTATGCTCGGCTACCCCCAATCCTCTCACTGCTAGAACTAAAGAAGGAAAAGAAATTTTTTTTTAAAAGAGGATGAGTTGGAGGAAAAAAATTAGGAAACCCAAAAGTTACACGTTTTGCCAAAATATGAGAGCTTTGTATGCACTCCTAAAGCAAACACTTTCCCAGATGCTTTGCTAAGAATAACTCAAGTGGCAAGCTTATCATAGTTTTATGCACAAAGGGTTTAGTGGTCTGTGACAAGGGTTTATTTTACGTATTTTAAGTGCATTTTATTAGTTAATTTTGGTTTGATTATTTAGTTTTATAACTAAAATAACTAAGGTTTTGGTAAAAATCTACATTTTATGTTAAAGCGGCTAACATTGCATTTCTAGTGCTTTTAATGGTAAAAATTTCATATTTTACAGGTTTAATGATTCAATCATCAAATGAAGACCATTGTGAAGATATTTGGATAATTGATGATGGATTAAAGTGATGAAAATAAAATATGAAGTGTTAAAGAAGAAATGCAATTTGAGGACAAAAGAATCAAGAAAAGTCAGCTTTGACAACTCTGACATGTTTTCGTATTTTGACCATATCTGGAGCTACACATATCGGATTGAGGTGATTTTTGTACCCTTTTGAAGCTAAGAGATATATATACATTTGGTATGAAGAACTAAAGTCCCAATTCAGCCGTTTTCCTGGTCAAAAATACGAAACACAGAAGCTTTTCTGGATGGTTGGAAGCTGAACCCCAGAATTGACCAGTCTATGGTATTTCGACCATATCTCTGTCCACCGATCTCCAAATTAGGTGATTCTTAAAGCATTTGAAAGATAACTCAAAGGGCTACAACTTTTGTGTTTTTCACAAAAGCTAGTTCGGCCTTCATAACAGAGAAAATCACAGTTGAAGTGAGGCCAAGTTGAAAACGCGAGAAGACAAAACGCGAGTTATAGTCGCGTTTTGTGTAGGCGTGTTTTGTAGCCGAAAAGCTGCAATTTGCTCAGCCAATTCTCTTGTGTTCAGACTACTTTCCAGCTATAAGTTGCAAGGGAATTCGGTGCACATGCTTCAGAATACAAAAGGGCAACAAAGGTGGCTTATTTTCAAGTAAAAAATGTTGGTTATTGACTATCCTAACAATTTCAGATTTGAGAATCAAAGGATGGAAAAATTGACCAAGAAAAAGGAGTTTTGAACCAATTTATATGCAGAGACATTTGGAAGGTCTGGAGGATCATACGGGAGAAGCTAGGAGTGCAGAAATATAGCTTTTCCATTCTCTTAGTGTTAGGTTAGTTTAGCTAGTAGTTCATCCTTCTTGTTTATTAGCTAGGCAAAGATGAAGAAGGAGATGAAGAATGCAAGGAAAGAGCTCACGTGACAAGGGTTACTTTTCCTTTCCAACTCTTTATCTTTTGTATTCGATTCCAAGTTTAGTTCATATATAAGTTATGGATTTTATGTTATTTATGTGTTTCTAAAGTTTATGCCTTGGGTTTGGTTGAACTTCCTATAATTGTTAGTGTTTATTATTGGGTTATTTGATGCCATTATTTGAGCAAGTTATTTAGCACTTTAAACTCTTCAAATCATGATTAATTTAGTACCATTAATTGTGATTATCTAAGGTGTTGTTTCTGCAATGAAAATTGAGATTTAACACTGGTTCAAGAGGTGCTAAACAAAGGGAGTACACTCACGAGAGTAGAGGTGCACCTATGTGGTTTTGGTGATTAATTTCATGTAATTTCATTGAAGAAATGAGTTTGTAATTAATTCATAACCACGAGAGTAGGTATGGCTTAATTACAAGTATAGTTGATTCACTACGAGAGTAGGTTTCACATACATTAGGAAATTATACCATAACTAGCCTAGATCCAAATATAACACTTGCATGAGCAGTTAGGGATGCCACAACCTAAGGAGTTTTCATTTGTTATTTTGCATAAGTTCAGTAGATTTCATTTCTTATAATTCATTGATAGTCTAAATAATAGAGAAGTTTTAGTAGTACCGGTAATTGTTCATTCTTCCTCGTGGAATCGACTCGATATATACCCTAAACTACTAGTTGACCTGTATACTTGCAGTGAAACGGGTGTAGTTCGGATTTTTTAACTTGTATGTATATCAAAATCCCGTCAGTCTGGCCACAAAAAGATCATCATTTGACATATACAATTCTTTTATGATCTGGGTTTTACATATATATATATATATATATATATATATATATATAGTGTGTGTGTATGTAATCACTTAGTTTGTAATTACGTACCTTGCCAGCTAAAGGTGGACATGAAAAAATCCTTCATCATTAAGAACTAGAGATATAAGTAGGGCAATACATTTCCAAGCCTAAATATTTAAGTGTTTTTCTAATGGGTGTCCTGAGGGCATTCGTTAACAATGTTTAGTAACCTAATGTACCATATATATACGCATAGTAATAATTATTATTCTCTCTTGCATTTATATATTTTCCCTATTTAATCTTGCCTACCTGCCTTATATTTATTTACTTTCTCTAATTAATATTATATTTTTAAAAATATAACACATGAAATATATCCTATGGGGACTCGGTAATCGGTAGACAAATCGAATATTTAATTGGAAAATCAATCCAACAATGCATACTGCCAAAAATGGGGTTCTACGGTTCCTTTTGATTGATCAATTCATTTATATGTTTTCCGTTTTTGCGTTCACAAAAGGTGAAGAAGTACTATGGTGGACTAATAAATTAAGAAGACAATAAGAAAAGGACATGGCGAAGAATGAGGAAACAGTGAAATAACACCTTACCATGGACAATAATCATTGTACGATTCCTTAACAGACGTTTTTCTTACAGTCTTTTCTGTCGATTTTACCAACGTACACCATACACAATATTATCAGTGCTTTACCAAAATGAGTTACTAGCTTTGGGAACTGGCTTTCAGAAAATTACATAATTGCTGTGCACAAGTTGAATGAAAAGGTGATTGAATGATCTGCATAATTTTGTGAGGCATATGCAAATTAATGTGTTTGAGCAATTAATACTAGACTTGATCGATACTTTCATTTATAGACCATGCAGTAATTCGTAAGCCATATGAGTTTACCTGCATCCATTATACATCAATCATCGCGTTATTTATTTATTTTAACATCACGTATCAATATGACTGCGCAACTCTTGAATATATTACATGATCCACAAATGAGTTCATAAATTTGATTTACCCAAGTATTTTTCTAAAATTTTTGTGGTAACTATTTTTTTCGCAATGGATCTTCTGTCTCGATAACTTGTGTCACTTTTTGTTCCACTTTTTAATATATTGCTACTTCTTCTTTCATAAATATCATATTTTGATTCTCTTTTATTTTCTTAAAATCCAATAACTATTAATTGAGTAAAAAAAAATAAATACAATAGTTTCAAAAAAGTAATATATAATAGAAAATTAAAAATATAGCAAAATTCATAAAAAATCTCATTTTTTTAATGTATTTTCATTTTTGAGTTTGTTAAAATTTGTGTATTACTTAATTAATAATCGTTAAATTTTAAGACAATAAAAAAGAATCAAAATATGATATTTATAAAAGAGAAATATCAATATAATAAGAAGTAAAATAGAAAGTGGCACGGAGAGTGGGACAAAAGATCCGTTGCGATTTTTTTTGCAACTCTCCATTGGCATTACAACCTAAGTAGGCCAACGTTTATATTTGTTTGGAGGTTCTTGATCGCTACTCTACCAATGTGAGCGAAATATCTTCTTGTTCTAGAGCTCGTGGAATATCCATTTTTTTTTCGAGCTCGTAGCATACCTTGGATTCAAGTGCATGCATTAATGTAAATTCGCGTTGCATCTTGTAGCCATGCAATTTGGTCGTAAGCTAAATCAGTTGTGCAAATTCGGACGCTTCAACCCCATCAATTGAATCAGTGCCAGCCATTTCGAACAACCATCTTTCGTGGCTTCTACGTGGAGTGCACCAAACCCTAACGTGTTAAATAAGTAAATTTCGTAAAATTTCATTCCCTTACCACCTACAGCAACATTAGATACTTTATTAGATCGTATATTATGTATTTTATCCACATTTGGACCTTCACTGATAGAGCCACCAAAGACATATGTGACCAATTGATGGTGAGGATTAAAGCAAAATTGAGAGAGAGAGAGAGAGAGAGAGAGTTATCAATGCCAATAACTAATTCTTGTTGTCAAAACATTTTTTTATAAATAAAAATTTGGGTGGGTAGGTGCCGGAATCATAGGTCACTTACAAGAACTTTTACAAATCTCTACTAATACATTCCTTATATCGACAATAGTATTCAAATATGTAATTGTTTATGAAAAAGTGGCTCGTCCTTATCAATTGAATCAACTTGTATTGGTTGATATACATGCTATGTTTAAATAGGGAGGGATGAAATTTAAAAAGTGGGACGAAGAAGGAGGGAAGGGGGATTGAAAGCCAAGATCTTTAAATCCTAAAGCCTCAACAATTTTTGATATATGTCCTCATTATTCACAAAATGCATAGCATATTCTTTGTTGTACAACAGACATTAACTAATGAAACTCTGCTTATCTATGAATTGGCTGACATAATAAATTGAGGCTCTTTTCGTGGATAAGTATATCTTCACATAAATTGTAGATCAACCTTCAAAAGAACATGTACAAATATTCTTGAAGGCAAGCAACATATTCTAAACAAGAAAAATTGAGGGTGGTTAGTGAAAGGAGAAGCTAGAGAGGGTAATTAATAGCATTTTAGTACTGTCAAAACTGAATTCTTATTTCAAGACAAGGAACAAGATCCAGCAAAATTCCAATTTGCACCAAGATGCACTCCCAACATGCATCATTATTAGTGATTCCACGTTAATTAATTGGGGGTCAACACGTCTTAGAGTTGAAAACATCCAAGGATCAGACTAACATTTAAATGGCTAAGATTTCAACTATTGTTGAAACTTTTGATTTGTATTTATAAAGCATTCTTTGATAAATGAAAATGTACAACAAAATAGTGCTCATACACTAGAAGGGCATATTCGTCCAGTTACAAAAGACAATCTCATTGCAGTTTTTGGTGGGAATTTGGTCTGCAAAGCTAATAATTCAAAACATCCCACAACATCACGTATTGCATAAATTTGGAAAAAAAAAGCCATTTTAGGGCCTTCTCTCTCTCTCGCTCTTTCTCTCACATGACGCACAACCATAGCTTGAGCTAGGCATAGACAAAGAAAGAAAGAGATATAAATAAATGAAGGGGTTATGACATATGATTTATGAAACTGAGATGCTGAGTAGTCGTAGTTTATGAAGCCAAACCACCTCACATAGAAGGGATTCTTTGGAACTCGTGTAAGCTTTCGGAAAAAGTTTTGAACTCGCCGGAAAATAGTAACCTGATCAGGTATGCAAACTACTACTAGGATGGTGCTATATTGTCATCTTAAATTCTTGCAAGAAAAAGAAAACAACCCTTTTCTTAATTTCTATTCCTCTATGCATTTGGCACAGTTTCAAACGTTTTACCTTTCTCTTTATTTGTAAGTAATATTATGATGTCAAAAAATATGCAAGTTCCGTCTGGAACTCATCAGAGTCAAGCTTTGGGATAGAGGGATAGATCTGCTTCTGCTGCTTCCACTGCTGATCATCAAATCTTATTCTTCTCAGAAAAGAGATTTGTTTTCCTTTGTTTTCTCATCTTTTTGTCAGCTGGGCTTTTTCCCAAAATATGGCTTACATCATGATCTATATATTCTTTCTCTACATTTTACAAGTTTTGGAGAAAATCTTGGATATTTTTCTTCAGACAATATACTTTTTTCCTTGCTTCAAAGTTGGCTTTTTCTACCAACGTAATCTGTGCAAACCCTGGTGCCATCTTTTATGGTTTTCATTGAAAATATTGTAAAATTTTCTTGTGCAGCCAAAGGGTTTTCTGGTTTCATTTTTAAATTCCATTTTCAGTTCTATTTGGAGCTGTTGCATCCATCAATTTTTATTTTGCAGCCTTTGAAGTTGTATCAACATGGAGGTAGTATTTTTCTCCAAATTTCCAGTTTGTATTTAATCGTTAGAAATTCATCATATGTAATTTGAGTGTAGGATCCTGCATTCAAATCAACTTACTTGATGTTCTTGAAAATCTAAATGAATACGATCATTGTATTATGCACTATGTCTTATTCATACCTGAGAACACATTTGATTGTTGATCTTACTTCTTCAGTCTTGAAGGCCATTTCCATTTCTATTCCATTTATTCACACAACTTTCCAAAGATCCTTCTTTTGGTTTTATCAGAGAGTATATGCATCTAAGTGTCTAATTCATCTCTTACAAATTGCTCATTTTTTTCTTCAAAACTTCATCTTCTCTCTTTAGTCTTCCGCTCCATTGCGGTGGATGTGTACTGTGGACAACAAACAAAAAGTTCCCTTTTTTGGGTACATTTTCCACTATCAAAGTTCAGATCTTTTTTATACTGTAACTTGATTAGAGGTGTTCTACTCCTTTTTTCGATGTCCAGACTCTAAAATCAAGGGTTACTAGACCTTTTCATCTTTTCTTTTCCTTAGGAGGAGAATTAAAAAAAAAAAGGGAAGAATATGGTAGCAATTTTTATCTTTATGGATCTGATTAGGCTTAGTAACTTTGTTAAATTTGTCAAAAATCAAAAGGGTTCATTGGAAAAATGTTTTTGTCTGCAGACTCGAAAAATGGGAAGAGGAAAGATTGAGATCAAGAGGATTGAGAACAACACTAATAGGCAGGTGACCTTCTGCAAGAGAAGAAATGGACCTTCTCAAGAAAGCCTATGAACTTTCAGTTCTCTGTGATGCTGAAGTTGCACTCATTGTTTTCTCTAGTCGGGGCCGCGTCTATGAGTATGCCAACAACAAGTAATTTTCACTACTCAGCTAAGCATTTCAAAGAACACCACTTTTTCTGTTGAAATGTTGCAACTTTTCGAATTTCTTAACTCCATCAGGTTATGTCTGGGTAATAATATACTTAATGTGCTCGAAGAATTGCATGTAGGTGACAAAGATCTTGCCTTTTTTTTCCTTCTTTTTCTTTTTTCTGTTGTTAATTGGTCTAGTTGTGATACATATGCAAAAGATGTATTATAATTGGTCAGAAACAGGCAGTTAGGTTGTCAGATAAGCATGCAAAAAGCAGATTTACAATCAGCAGATAAAAATCTTTAGTCATTGATGAAGCCTGATCAGAAATTTCCTGTGTACTTTAGGTCATTGTCTGTCTAATGAGAATAATAGGAATTCAGTATAAGATGGGGAAGAAATAAGACCACAGAAATAGAAGCTGATGCACACTGGAAGTTTGCAGGAGAGACCTTCAAGAGAAAAAAATGAAAAAGAAATTTTCAGGAGAGACCAAAAACGAAAAAAAAAAAAAAGGCTAAGGATAGATGTTTAAGATCAGAAGTTTATCATTGGAACCTTTGTTACTTCACTTGAAATTTTTACAACCCTCTAAATATTGTAAAAAAAAGCGGGAATAAACTCACTTATGTATCTATTCTTTCATCAATTGAGAAAGGAAAAAGCCTCAAATAAGTTAATTGCTTAATTTGGAGAAGAAGATAAAAATCTTAAAACTCTTATTTAGATAAATCATTTAAAGTGCAGAGGAAAATTGACAAAATAAGAATCAGCTCTAGCCTGTATAATTACACAATTACTCAATAGCAGTTAAGTAACTCACTGAGACATGTAATCAATTTAGCTGCAATGGTTGATGTGTGAAGTGAAGAGAATTGTCAAAATGATTTTGTTTCTGTTTTAATGGCTACTCCATTGTTTTTCCCTTTATTGGAAGACCCAACCAAAAAATCCCTCCTGAAAGATGTACAGCTGCTGTATCTCCTTCTATCTCTTGCTTCCACAAGTACACTTCTTCATTATACATAAGCATCAAATTCCATCACAATCTTTTTTTTTTTTGCTATGTTATTCTTTTGTCACAGCTTGTTTTGAGAAATTTATATGAAGTGTAAAATATGTTAATTTTTTACTATGGCTAGTTTCTTAAAGAAATATGCAATAGTGCAAGTTTGCCAGGAATGATGTCAGTAGTGGACGAGTAATTTTATCACAATGTCTGAGTCAGTGATAAGTGGTTGAGGTCTTCCATCTAATTTCAACATCATCTTCACTAGCATATGGATTAATGTTTCAGCAATATGCATGATAAGTTATAAATGAACTTCATGATTTGATAGCTTTACAATAATCAAATTCATTTTTAGCTCTGTCCGCCATGGATCCTACTTCTGCTTCTAGTCTAAATGTGGGCAAAATGCTAAAATATGGCCAAAATTTACACAGGATATCACTTTTTGGGTCCCTGAACTTCAACATGACTTGATTTGCTCTTCAAACGTTAAATAAGTGCAATAAATGGGCCCCTAAATATATATCTAGGTTTTTGTTAAAAAAAAAAACATTTTTCCAAAAGTACATGTAGCTGTGAACAACTCTGTGAGCTATAAATTAGATCACCAACGAGCAATCTTCTTCCTTGAGTTGTCAAGTAAAATGCTTAATCAGGTTAACATTTCTTTTTCCAATTTATAGCAACAATTGCTTAGTATTTTGGATTCCCTCTTGATGCAGTAAAAGTTGGACTACAATTTTCTTTTTTGTATCAATTTCAATTAACAAAAATTTTACTTTTCTAATTTGTCATCTTTTACCAAGATCTCCTTTCCCATAGAATTAGCAAAGATAATATTGAAATTATTTTTCCATGACATTTGCAACTTTTGTTGTTTGTAATAGCCAAAATAGTTATGCTTCGTCAATTTGTGCCCTTGTGAATGAATTTCCATGAAAAGTAGTACAATGAAACACGTGATCAATTTCCTTTTCATCTTGGTTTATTATTTACGTATTCCCTATATGTTCCATTTTCGCATTTACTTATCAATATACAAAAGAAAAAACCAAAATTTCTAAACTGGAAATTTTAAAAAATGTACTATACCTTGCCAAAAGGAATCATGGTTAAACTTCCTGGGAGGTGAAATATATGATTCAATAAATATTTGGCTTCTGACTAAGCATGAAAAAATAGATCTTCAATACATTATTTGAATACATAAAAATGGGATGATTTTTTTTTTTTTTGACGCAGGGGGTATCCGGGTCTTTAGTCCGACTACTCCCTCTACGGCTCGAGAGGAGAGATCCATTTCCCTCGAACACGATCTCTCCGAAACTCGAACCGTGGTCGCCGTATCCTGAAAAGGAGCAACGAAACCACTCGAGCTACCCTGATTTGAGCACATAAAAATGGGATGATTGGGCAGCTGTTTTTACTATGGTGGCAGTACATAGTACTCACCTGTCACCCTCCACCCCTGCCATATTCTTGAAATGCCGCGCTTTATCCGAACAACCAAGAAAAATATATATTTATAGTACCACATGATATCCAAGCACCAAACGAGTAAGAGAACCTACAGTTTACCACTCAAGTTAATTTGTTTTGTTGCCTATTTCCATCTTTGGGGCCTTCAATTTGCCTGCTTCTTTCATGTCCCACTCTTCTTCTTTTCTGTGAAAAGTGTACTCCCTGGCTGTCCTGTCCCCTTCCTTCTCTTTCTCTCTCTTTCCTCTCCCCTCTCCCATCTCCCAAGATCCAGATTACCACAACCCTGCAAAAGTTTGTCCATAATTCCTAACCTGAAATTAGTACTAACGAAACCTCAAAAGTTTTGCTTTTCCTATGTCTGTTTTCCATTCTACCATGAGTTAAGTGAAGCATTAATGAATAAAATACTCATGAAGGAGGGGAGCTTCAAGATAAACGAATGTGCAGAGCCAATCTCTTCAAACTGAAAGATATATGAATAAAGAAAAGGAAAAAAATATGAAGTATATAAGTTGAAGGTTATGGGTTTGAGTCATCAAGGAGTGTAAGTAGGGAACCACTGCTGATCATCTTTGAAAAAAAAAAAAACGTAAGTTGAAGGTTGATGAGACGTAGAGGTAGTGACTTTATAACTTTGTAGCAAGTACTTGTTCTAGAGCTGAGGTTCTTGAATGATAATATGGAAGAATAAAGCATACATGAAGTGTATAAGTTTAAGGTTGAAGAACTGTAGAGGCAGTGGCTTTACAACTTTGTAGCAAGTACTTGTTCTACAGTTGAGATTCTTGAATGACAATATGGCTACTGCTTCTTATCTACTTCCCATTTTCCATCAACTAATGAGGGTTTGTAGCTAAACCGCTCTGTCAAATGCCACTTACTGATTCGTAGTTTTGAGTGTTTCATGACTTATTTGGTCAGACTTGACTCCTCATCATCGCTATCCTTCGCAGTTATTGAAAATGATGAGCTTATGATTGGTCTTAGTGATTCCCATAAAAGCATAATTAACCCAATGCTTTAATTATCTTAACTGAGCATACATGGGATTAGCGGCTTTTGGAGAAAAATGGATCATTTTTGAACATGTCTCAAAAGATGTGATAACACTCCCTAGAAATATTTATTATAGGTTTTTTTTTATTCTTTTCTTTTTCTTTTTTATTAACTGTAACGGCATGTAACAAACACTATCAAAATAAAAAAAAAACATCAAAATTACCCATTTTGGTGGTCAAATAATAGAAGAAGATTAAGCATGAAAGGCATTGTAAATGTTTTATTGATTCATGATATGGTGATTGGTAAGGTTGATGAACATCAGTATGATGTCTCTCAATCAAAATGGATAATGGGTTGATGTCATTGTTCTAAGATTCCACCACTTCTTGAAGACAGTCATGCTTGGATGTTGAACTTAAACTCATATGTGGCTAAGCTTTGCTTGCTTCATTGTCGTGTGCAATCTTGCTTGGCTACTCAGAAGTGTCTCTTGCACCAGAAAAACACCCACTTACCAAGCATTCTTTCCACTCCTCTGTCTTCCACTCCTATGTTAGATCATATCATCTGTCGTGAAGAAACATCTATTTAGTGTTCTCAGCTCAACACTATTCAACCAGGGAGATCTTACATCACCACCACATTCACATCTTTTTTTTTTCTTTTTAATATATTCTCTGGTCTTAACACTTCGCTCGCTTCATTTCTAAATTCCATTTTTAGCTTTCAGTATCTTCTACTGCTTCTGTTCTCTATTCAAAATGGATTCACCAACATTTACTCCTTACTCACCCTGAAGGTTGCATCTTTGGATTTTACTCACCCTAAAGAGTTTATGAAACCTTTTCATTTTTTTTTTGGTTTTTTCTATCTTTATTTACTGTTTACATGAAGACCTCAACAAGTTTTGCAACTTTCTGTCGAGCATTTGAAGGAGGATCATGGACCTCTTTCTGGGTACATCAGGAGTTAGGACTCTGCAGAATGGGAAATTTGCTCAGACTTGAAAAATCTACTAGTAATAAGGCGCTGAGTTGACCAAATACATATTCCGCTAAGTTTGGTTGACCTTGTCAGTTCAAAACTTCAGATACCTCTCTCTTTTCTCTGAGTCGGTGGGGCCACAGGAGTTTCATTACTTTCCTCATCAGAGTCAAAACTTCACGTAGCCACGTTAGCGCCAGCGCGTCTGCCTTCTTTTGTATACACTTTGGGATTCTGTGTTTTGTGAGTAGTTCTTCCCCAAGCCTCCAGAAAACAAAAGGGGATGTAATTTTCCCTTCTTGGAATCATTCGACAGAGGTTTCTGCCTCTGAGCTCTCTTATATCGCATCTTTAATAAATCTATAGCATTCCCACAATTGTCTATCTCAGCTGAATTTTCCTCATTCCTACGCCATAATATGTTATGTCAGTTTGAATTTGTGTTTTATGGTTGCAATTAGTAAATAATTAGAGTCCATTGGGATTGCATTTTTTTGAAATTCTTGAAAGTTTTTGTAAAAAAAAAACCTTAGTACTTTTTTCTTTTAAATGTGATGTATTTGAGGTAACGAAATGGTTGAAAAATATGTGAAGTGAATACTTTCCAGAAACTCCAAATAACTTTTCCACGATAAATTGGCAATGCAAATAAGGCTTTAGACTTGTTTGTTGTAGGTTGAATTAGTATTGTACCAATAGTATTTTTGTTTAACTTGTCACAAGAATTTTCCAAATATTTTCTTGTTACTGAAACAACTGATTGTCGAACAATTTGTAGCAGCATAAAGAATACTATAGACCGGTACAGGAAGGCAACCACAGATGCTTCAAACAGTTGCTCCACTCAGGAGATCAATGCTCAAGTAAAATGCTTACTTTCTTAGCACTTCAGACAAATCGTGTATAATATTCTATGCATGTAGCAACAGAAACCTAGCTGTTTTCTAAAATATGCTGTAGAATTTAACCCCTTGCTTTGTGTTCAGTTCTACCAGCAAGAATCCAAGAAACTGCGCCAGCAAATACAGATGATCCAGAATTCCAACAGGTGGTTATTATTATTATTATTATATTTTTAAATTTACCATTGCCAACAATTTGTCCACAGAAGCATGCATGAGATTGTAACATCTGAGAAGCTAATTGAAGAGTCAGTTTTAAAATGATACTCTTAATTTTATGTTGGCTTATTGATTTAATACCTATGATATGTATAAGATTAACTTTATTCTAACTTAGATCAGCAATGGGAAAAGACCATCATAGATTCTATTCGTTCAACGCCCCTATTTAGTCAATGTTCAATATCCTTGCCAAAATTGAGAAAGTGGAGTCTTTTTTCACTTCTGTTGTTTACTAACAACTAAAGGGCATCAATCATTCGACAGAAATTTTAGAGTGAACTCACTTTCCTTGAAATAAGATAAAAATGGCCCAAAATATGTTCAGGCTGGAATGTTAGATCATAGGACTCTTAAAAACAGAGTCCAATTTGTTTAAGTGGCAATTATAGGAAGAATCAGATCGTCAGTCGGGTTATATAAATTCGAGCTTCTGAAATCTTTTCTTGCAGGCATCTCATGGGAGAAGGTTTAAGCTCCCTGAATGTGAAGGAGCTGAAGCAGTTGGAGAACAGGCTTGAACGAGGCATTTCAAGAATCAGGTCAAAAAAGGTATTATTGTTCCCAAAATTAAACCAAACAGGTCACCCTATAGGACGACTCAGTTTAATCATAGTACCAGTTCTGCCTATAAGACCTTAACCACTAAAAATGAGACAAAAATCAATAGTTTGTGTTTGGTTCCTTGTTTTACACTAAATTATAGTATTTCATAGAAATTTTACTTAAGTTTGACAGAAAACAACTCCAATCGAATTTTAATCGTTAAAACGAAATAGGTACAGGCATGGGCGGAACTAGGGGTGGCAGGGAGGGCCTCCACTCCCAAGTTTTGGAAAAATAAGTTTTTCTTACTTAAAAAATTTAAAATTTTTAAAAACAATTTTGTGTAAATTTAAACTCTTGCCCCTCAAAAAATTAGGAAATATTTCAGGTTATATATTAAAGTTTTAGTTGAATTAGATTTCACCTCTTAAAAGGAAATTTTCTGGCTCCGCCTGTGCATACAGCCTATCATTCATGGACACATTCACCGGCTGACGAAAACTGATAGGCTTTCATTATTTTCTTTCTATTGTGGACATGAATTTATCGCCCTCTGAGTAATTAATATATAGCCATTCGGTTCATCCTTGCATTATTCAAAACTTCATATAGATATTTCTTTCCCAAGAAAAGTATGAAAATTAATACTGATGACTCGAACTATTGGCCAACTACATTTAATTTTCCCTATGTTCTCATTGTCATTTTCATGTTTGTCTTCATCTTAAACAGCATGAAATGATACTTGCAGAGACTGATACCCTGCAAAAGAGGGTAAGGTTTTTTAGTTCTACAGTGCCATGCTTTATAATTGCATTTATATTTATACACTGTATCCGAAAGTTTTTATTTATTTTTCTGTTTTCTTGTTAATAGGAAATTCAGCTGGAACAGGAAAATGCTTGTCTCAGAGCTAAGGTAAGATTCAGTACAGGAGACGCTAAATTACTATGCTTTTAACACATTCCAAGAACACAGAAATTCACAATAAAGGGAAGATGCTAAAGAGCAGAGTTATGTATATATGTTGCAACCATTAGTAGAGAATAGAGATACAACCATTAGTGGTATGGAGTGAACCAAATCTTAAGCCATTTGTTATAGACATCTATATCTTAAAAATATGAAAACTAAAAGATAAATATGGAATGGGGATTACATTCAGATTGTCTGATATAGTTGAGCAAATGTATAGGAATTTTGTTTGTATAGCTAAGTATTTTGGAATGTGTATAATGATTGATTAGATCATCAGAGATGATTGTGATATAGTAGGGTGAGATTCCCTTTGTAAAGCTGATTTTCAGGTGATTAATAAAAGTTCAATTTTGTCCAAGAAAAAAAGAGATAAATATGGAGCTTAAATATAGATCTATATGGATATCTACACTTAAAGTTAACAAAAGAAAAAAAAAAGTTAATTTTACAAAAATAAAATGTTCTATATTCTTTGTTTCAGATAGTAGAAAATGAAAGGCTCCAGCAACTGAGCATTGTGCCACCTGGGCAAGAATACAACGAAATGCAGGCTTATCTGGCTAGGAATTTGCTTCAACTCAACATGATGGAGGGTGTGCCTGTTTTTCAAGTCCCTGACAAGAAATCTCTTCAACTCGGGTAAGCATATCCTACATATTGCCTTCTCAGCTTGTACACTATCAAGAAAAAGTTCGTGATCAATATGTTTGCATACTGCGAAAACTATCTCTTGAGATACATGAGATTCTACCGTTTTATGCAAACATATAAAATTCTTACTGGGCAAATACGCTGTAATGTAGAATGCTGTTAGCTTAAGGTCCACATTTTGCGTTTCAGGTTGGATCTAGTAGGTTAATAACTAGCTAGGTACCAGTTTTCTGTTCCAAGTTAATCTCGGTAATGTTCTCTTACATTTGTGATTGACTAGCCCTTCAATTTTTCAAGAATATCTTTTGGGGTAAATTATTCCAATCTTATAACATTTTCACTATTGATGCAGGTAGACTCTACGTGAGAAGTTACCTCTTGGAGTTCATATATTCGAAATAATTCGCATTGACTTGCTTGTAATATTATTATTGTGACTACAACGAGACAAAGCAGATTGACAATTTAAAATGGAACTAATAGTTTGTGCAACTCGTGTGTGTTGAGTTGACCATATCAATCGTTTTCTTTTTTGTTAATGTTACTACTAGCTAGTAATTATGCATACATCTATGAATTACTCTCTCTCTTTCTCGTATTCAAATGGTGGAAACATGCTGTTTTCTTGTTTCTTACAGGTGGATAACTTATTTATGCTTGATAAAAAGTTGGCAAAATGTTTTGAAAAAAATTAAATAAAGAAAAACCATTAGAATATCTGAAATTCCATCATAAAATTGCACACCACCCGCTTTCAGATTGCTTTTTGAGCTCTTTCTAAATTCTCTCTTGATTTCGTGTGATCCTCTTGGGCAATTACCTTCTGCTTTCAAGCGAGTTTCTAGCTCTTGTCAATTTCTGTTCAAATAATAGATGTGGTCTCTAATTTTTGTTCTTGACCTGTTCATTAATGTAAAGGAAGAGTTAATGGTTCCAAGAATCAATTGAATTCATGTCCTCAAGAGATGTTGTTTTAAATATTTCTTTGGATAAGATTTTAAGAAAGAAATATGTTGTATGATTCTAGATGCAAAAATAAGAGATTTATCTGTTGAGTTTGTCTTTGTATCTCACATCGGGAGTTTTACAAAAAAAAGCTCTCCTTTTGGTGGTTATAAATATAATAGATATAAGTGAATTTAAATGTGCTAAGGGCACCAGTTCAAGTGCTGTATGCACTAGTTCAAAAGAGTTTTAGGGGGCTCACGCCCCAATTTGAGAGAAGTTTTGGTCAATATTTTTAAATTCGGACCGGAGAGTGAATCGGAAAACCTTCGGGTTCATGGTTCAACCGGTTCGACCCCGGTTCAAAAGTTTAATAATTTTTTATTCATTTAAGTATTAAGAATTTTGAATAAAACTAAAATATTTGTCACGCCCCATTTTTGAAAATAAATAATAAAATTTATGGCGTTAAAAACAATGTATTTATTGATTTTAAAAATACAATAAACAAAGAAAAAGGGCCTAAAATAGTATTTAAAAAGTGCGACGATTTGGGCCTAAAATAATAGTTTAAAAAGGATTTTAAAGAAAATATAGGAGTTGCCATTTGGTATTAAGTTAAGGTGTACCAAATCACCCAAAATATGTTTTTAAATGAAAAATAAACAAAACTCTTTTTTGATGACTCCAGGTCTTCGAAGAACAAGAGAAAAAAGTTCGGGAGTCACGGTTGAAGAAAGTAAAGGCAAAAATTTGATCTAAGCCACCCTTTCAACTTAGCCAAGGCTAGTTGCGTGATTTAGTCGAAAATTTTCTTAGTCTAACCTATAAAACTTATCACATTTGGATGTTTCTATATGGATGCAAATCTAAACCTAAAGAATATCGAGAGGGTCGAAATATTTTTTCAAAATTTAATTGGCGCAAATCACATTAATTGTAATACCCAAAATGATTCTTAGAAGAGGTCATGAATATGCAAAAGATAAGACTCAAAAAGAAGAAGAATTATAATATATAAATATACATGATCTAAAAGAAAGGAATGCAACATAACAAGTACGGGAGACTAAGATTCGCGACTCAGTTTTCCTTTCTATAGAGGAGATACGAGCGTGCTAAAGTTAAAAAGCCATACTCGTCCATTTTCCATATTTGAAGGGTGACTATCCAAACCTAATCAAACAAAATGATCTAGCCTACTTCTAATTTCCTAAATGAAATGCAAGTCTAAATGTCGTGTTTTGTGCACATAGGGATAAGGGAGATAATATAAAGGAAATATCATGCCAAATGAGGAAAAGGATCCTAAAAGTGAAAAGTATGCATGAAATGCAATAAATGTCATGCAAAGTATGAATTCTAGTGCGAAAACGGCCTAAAGGGTATAGTATTGGATTAACCCATTTCTATAAGTTTTCACTAGCGTTGGACTAGTGATAAATCGGGAAGAAAGGTCACAATTAGCGTTGGACTAGTGTGGTGACATCATGCATTTATTATAACTAAATAAATCATATAAACTATAATTAAAGCAAATAAACATATAAAGCACATAGAGCACATAATACATAAACATAATATCTATATGCAAAACCCTAGTGAAAGCGAATAAACACGTAAGCACCCAAGCAAATAAACGCAAATAAAAGTTTAACTATTATATTCGGGGTCTTAACTCCAATCTAAAAGGAAATTTTAAAAAAATAATAACTTAACTATTACATTAATCTAACTAATTACATTTTTGATAAAGTTAAAACCTATCTATTACATGGCTTAACTAAATACATGTCTTGAGCATCTATCTATTACAACTTGGCATTTAAATGCCTCTCAAATAACCATCAAAATTAAATAAAATACATGAAACTTAAAAATGCATAAAAATGAGTAATTAAAAGAAAAAGCACTCAAAGCATGCAATTACATATAAAAAAAACACATACGAGCACATAAGGATAAAAAATAATGAAAGAAATTACTTCCCTTGAAGTAGTGGTTAAATGAGGCTGGTTTTGTCCTATTTATGTTCTAAAATCAACAAAATGGTTAAGGTACCAATTTAATTAACAAATAAATGATAAAGAAGTGAAAATAAACATGAAATCTACCAATTAAAGCATTTAAATGAAGTATAATTAACAATTAAAAAAGATAAACAACTTATATTTAAGAAATCAAAACTAATAGGGACCTAATTGCAAAAATTGAGAAAGATTTTGGGGTTACATTATAATTATTATAAAAATAGGGGAAAAAATACTCAAGAATCCAGGGACTGGACTGCAATTGTTGGATCTGATTTTTGAGGTAAAAGGCTGATGGGCCATTTTTATTTCTTCTTGTGGGTTGAAAACCCTTGACCCAATAAAAAAGCCAGGGAAAAACGATGGGCCAGCCCGTCATCTTTGACCAAATAAACCCAATCAGAAAAGGTGGGTTTTAACCTCCAAAACCCATGCCAAAATCCAAAAAATAAACCAAAACCCATTTGCTAAACCCAATAACTAAACTTTCTTACAAAACCCAACAAGATAAAAATCAACTAAAAAATATTTAACCCTAATTATATTCTAAAATCCAGAATTAATCTACCCAAAAAAGCACTTAAAATATAAAAAGAGGATTAAAACTTAAAAAGGACAAAATTAGTTCGATTATTCCAGATTTTGGGCTTTATTACAATTAGATAAAAGTTGTGGGGTCAAAATATAATTTCCAAAAATCACATGCATCTTTTTCGTGGCTTTCTTCTGCAGTAACCCAGAAAGCTTATTCAGCACACGAAAACCAGCCATGAACTCAAGCAAAACTAGTGGATTCATCAGCTAAAACCCAACAGGAACCTCTACTCAACAAGAAAGCAACACAGCACGAGATCAATGGTTCAAAATCCCCCCCTCCTCAGATGTGCAAGTAGAAAGAAAAGTAGACAGCCTTCATTCATGGGTTCCAAACAAAGCCCCAAAACATAGCTTTGATCATGAGCTGCAAAACTTGCAAAGATAACAAGGACAAACATTCATAGTTGATGGCTTTCACATTAACTTGCCAGTTTCATCATCCTTTAGATAAGATGCGTCAGATCCAACAATAAACATACGACAAGCACAGAACTCATGAAACAATAATAAAAAAAAAGTTCCTATTTAACGAGTTTAATTTTTGCCTGTGGATTGTAACAAGCAAAGGAAAGGGTTAAGAGTTACCTAAAGATGAATTTTAGACGAGGTGGAAACCCAAGGGAGTGACCAGAGGTTTGCTTCTGTGGAATTTTGCAAATTTGTAGATGTATCAGTCAAACGGATTCGTGACTTTGAGGGGCAAATTCGAAGGCTTTCTCAATGTTTTTTGCAAAAAATTTCTGAACAAAACTCTTTCCCCTACTCCCTAGTTTGCGCAGAAACTGATAGCTCCTCAGATGAAGCCCAATCGAAAGAGAAAGACCCTTCGTAATCAGCCTTATTCTCCGAAAATTTCTGCAAAAAAATTTCTTCCCTTTTCTCTCTTTTCTTCTCCTTTTCTCTCTGTGTTTTCCTTGTCCGCAGCCTCTCACTCTTTTTTTTTCTTCTTCTTCTAATGGCCGCGTTTGGAGATTTTGCTGCATTTTCTGGCCAATTTTTGAGCCATTAGATTGGCTTGATTCCAGAAGATTCTTGATGTTTTGGATTAAGGCCAGGTGGCCATGTACCAGAGGGCTTGGAGGGAAATAAAAAATGCAAAAAAACGAGTGGAAATGGGAAGAGAATGGAGCTGCAAATCTGTACTGGTTTTGCTCTTCTTCTTTGTACGAAGAAGAAGAGAAACCCAGCGCGTGTCGCGCACGCGCGAGTGGGCTCTTTTTTTTTAACAAAAACTAATTTCTGTTTCTTTCTCTCTTTCTTCTTTTGCCTTTCTTTTCTAAAAAGAATTGAAAATGATTCTCTTAAGAAAATAATGAAAAAAAATAAACTAAAAATAAATAAAATTTAAACAAGATAAACTAAAAAATGAACAAAAAAATAGGAATAAAATGAAGTAAAAAATAAAATGACAAAATTTTGGTGTCTACAATATTTATTTTAGAAAATAAATACTTAATAAAATCTGGTTGAACCTCCCAAATTTTACCTGTTTTTACTGGCTCAACCGATTCTTGACCGATTTTGACCAGTTCAATTAATTCTTTGGGTTTTTAATTGAACTAGACCGGAGACATGGCCGGTTTGCGGTTCAACCGATCGAACCGCGAACCGGCCGGTCTTCAAGTTTTCAAAACATTGGTTTTGGTTAGATATCAAACCAAAAGAGTAAGTTATGCGCTTTTAGACCGTTAAGCAATTTGTATTATTTAAACTCTTATGTATTTTCAGTTTTATATGCTTTTTGGATCTTAGAATTATTCCTACATTTTATACTCTTTCTTTTGTACTCTTTTTCTGTTATAATAAATCTACTATCCCTTCATCCGTCAACATAGGTTAGTTTGACAGAATCACATAATTGACTGAATCACGTAAAATCTTATGTTTCTCTATTTGATTTATTTGATTTGCTATTGTCTTTATTGGGTTGTCAAGAACCCTATTGTTTTCGTTAGTCAATCTTGTATTTCTCTGTTTGATTTATTTGATATGTTATTGTCTTTGTTGAGTTGTCAAGAACCCTATTATTTTCGTTAGTCAATTTTCTGGAACCAAACTTAACAATTAACATTATGTAGTAGTTTTAGCACAACGTATTATGATACAATATTTACTACTAAATAATAAAAGTGTCAAGAATTCAACTTTACGGAAATCAACTATACATTTCAAAATATATTAAACAATTGAAATGAAAATTTTGAATCTTGTAACTTCTTTTACGATATGTTATTAGAAGGCAATCTTGAGCTAACAGTGTGGATTGAGTGATCAACTGCTAAACAAACCACGCGTAGAATTATAGGCAATTAAGCTTCTATTTGAATTAAAAAAAGGGCAAAAAACCGCGATGGTCCTCAAACTTTCAACTTTACACATTTTTAGTCCTCCAACTAATAAGTGCGTAAATATAGTACTCCAATTAATAAAAATGTACAGTTGTAATCCTTCTGTCCCATTTGACTGTTAAGACGGACGGAAAACACATTATGGACCGCTCACATGACATTTACAGGGTTAATCTCGTCAGCAAAACAGAGGGACTTTCCTCAAATCTCCTCCTTCTCCTTCTTCACTCCAATCGGGAAAGAAGCTTTGAGGATTGGTAGCACCAGATTGAGAGGCCCTCAATTGAGCTGAAAATGAGAAGATTCAACACTCCAACTCTCCAGTTATGCACACATCATTAATTTACATTTTTCTCTTTATTTTTTTTGGAGAATTATGGTGAAACTGCTATGGGTGCTAGTTGTGAGAAGATGCATCAATTTCATGTCATGATGAAAGGCAACTGTTTAGTTTCCATTTTAGTTTGCATTTGCCGCTGCTTGGGTTTTTTTTTTTTTTTTTTGCTGAAATGAGAACTAATGAGTCCCACCATCAGACATTTCCTTGGCCCAGCCTCGGAAGCAGCAAGAAGGTTGCGAAAGATGGCGACGATCACTGGAGCTGTGCAAGGCCTGCAAGCTCGGCACGGATCCGTGAAAATTTTTTTTATTTCCTGCTCTGATATCTGTAAGAGTTTCTTTTTGGTGTGAAGCTTTCGCTATCGGGACTGGGGATTTTCGTGCAATCTGTTAGTAGAAATGTTTTTGCTTTCTGTTCAGTCAATGTGAATTTAAGTTTCACTTTGACTTGAAAGATCACATGATAATAGTAGGAGGAGGGGCATCTACTTCGACCCCCAAATTAATGATGTGTGCATAACCTCAGTCTTGGTGACTGTTAGTAGTGAAGCTGCAGAAAAGGAATTGATTCAACTTGGTGTTGTGAAGAGAATTATAGAATTATTTCTTCTGTAAGTTTGCTATGTCTTTCTGCCTTATCTAAGTAAGTCTGCTTTGTACCAAGAGATCTTGGTTTGTTGGAGAATAAAATGAGCTACTGAGACTTGGGATAACCTTCAACTTTGCTGAAAAATTTTGCAGAACTTTGTACGGTTTAAGTGCACGTATCATATACTAATTGGGGGTTGAAGTAGATGCCCCTCCTCCTAATTTTCCACTCCATCGTTCCTCTGGGCAGACATCAACACCTCACTGATCTTCTTCCCTGCTGCAATCTCTTGACCGAAGGAGTATTCTAGGGTTTTGCAGAGGCTGGTGAAGAAGAAGTTCAAAGTGCATCCAACGTTTGAAGTTTTTGAGGGGCTTTCTTGCTCTTTGTACCGTACTGACGAGATTACCCTCAATAAATATCATGTGAGTTGTCCGTGATATGTTTCCTGTCCATTTTAACAGTCATATTGAACGGAAGGACTATGACTGCACATTTTCATTAATTGGAGGATTATATTTACGTACTTATTAGTTGGAGAACTAAAAACGTGCAAAGTTGAAAGTTTGAACACCATCGCGGTTTTTTGCCCTTAAAAAACACAGTATTGAATGCATTAAAAACCTTCTAAGAAATGAGTTGTTTGAAGCAAAAAATTATAAGGATGTCAACAATCATTTGCGGGCATTCCTGTGCTTAAACAACATGCATGAGAAACCCTTTTAGGGTATAAGAAATACAGAAACATAAATTAAGATTTTGCAGCATGAAAGTAAAACTAGAAAAAGAAAAAAAATCAAGAAGTCAATAAAAGAAGCAGTCCCATTTAAGAAAATTACTTCAGTTGCTCTTCATGTGTTTTGCTGATTTGTTCCTTTAACTTGGTTATCTTCTACTTTGAGTCTCTCTCCAAACAATTCATCCCCACAGCATCATCAATATTAAGGTTTCATCAATATTAAGTTTCCATAGAGGTTTAGTCTTTTAAGCTACATTATAATCTAAGACCGAAAGATTGAAATGTAAAATATGAAATATTGGCTCACCTTGAATTCTACAGATAACGGATGATTAGTATATTGTTTTCCTCTATTTTTCATCACAGCTTCATTCACCAGTGAAAGAAGTTGCTGAAGTTGTTCAGCTTTCTTGGCTGCATATCTTTTGTCTTGTTATCAAATAATACGGTTAATAGCACTAGCCTATTCCCACAAATCTCAAGCATTTCCTATTTCAAAACGATAGTAAGATAATTTCAAGTGAAAAGTTACACTTCAGGAAGGGAAGGTTAATGAAACAAAATTTAAACAGCTTAGGCTACCTTGTGGAAATTCATGAAAACAATTAAATCAGAAGTGAATGCACTAACAAGTGAGACAAACACACATGTACACCTCTATGCAATACCTAATGGAGATTCATGAAAACAATTAAATCAGATTGTACAAACCTACCTTTAAAGGCTCAAAATTATCCAAGTAATCATCTAATCTCCTTCAAGTTCATCACCACGTGTATTAACCACGATCATATATTTGGTGATCTTGTTTCCCAAGATCACCACCTGTATAAACCACGATCATATGGTAGGTAATTTTGCAAAATCTCAATAGCAGACACTTGTTCTCCCGTCACCCGGTTTCTAACTGACAAAACTAGTAGGAAAGCATGGATGCCACACTTGGCCATGTCAATGCATTTCACAATCTCTTTTCCAATAATATCAGGTTCATCATCAAAAAGCCCTGCAAGTTTAGCATTTACCTTTTGTATCAAACTACACAACAATGTCGGTGTAAGGGATTCATTTCTTTCTTTCAACAATTCAGCCCTATGAGAAATGAGAAAAACTATCACATTGATTATTTGGCCATCTTCCAATACAGTACTCTGTATGTAGTTCACAAATATTTGTCACACAAGAAAGACCAGCCATTGACTTGACTGCCTTTCTCCTGAGAATACTATTACCAGTTGCACTTTTTCCTCTGCCTACAACCCCAACAAGGACGATATTCCAAACCCCATTCTGAAGAAGAACTTAGCTCCCCATTATCATGAATTGAACTTCCATCCATGTTCCCGACAATCAGAGAATCTCTAGCAAAAGTAAAAGTTTTCAACATGTATACAGTTATGCTTAAAACAAAAATTCAAAAGTTCTAGATAAGATCTATAAGAAAAAAGAATTAATCTTTTATACACTGATAATATATATATTGTCACCTTTGGATGAATGATAGCAATCCAAATTTTTAATTTGAAATTCAACTTAATAGGAAACTGAATCCCTAACCAGAACTAAAGTTTGGAATTTTTATAATAGTATGGCTAGCTAAATTTTTATAACACACGGATATCGAATCCCTATCCAAAGCTATAAGAAGTTTATTACCTCAAAATTTAAAAAAGAAAAAATAAAGTTGCAAAGTTTAAATCAATCACAAACTGTCAAAATAAGCATGTTGGATCAAAGTCTAATTTATTGAAGCAGGAACACATTTTTGTCCAGTTTTGTTAGGTTATGTTACTTCAAAATTTTAATATTATGGCCTTTATTTACTTTGTGTTGCCATTAAATTTTATGGCAAGACAAAGTATGATCATTTATGTGCGAACAAATTTTTAGACGTATAAATCAAAAACAACAAAATTAAGCAAGATATTGTGATGATTTACGGCAATATTAAAACTCAACTCACCGGACTTGATGATGCAAATATTCAATTGAACTTTTAACTTCAATAATTGTAAAAATTGCAAAGAAATCGCAAAAGATGCGTCTCCTGCAAGTGTCGAATGTGCGATGGATTCAGCTTTATAGCAAAAGTTCAAAATGATCCAGAACACCTATAGGTGATGAGTAGGCGACAGGATCACAATGCACAAAGCTAAGTTGCAGACTTCAGTACCATAAAGATTAGGATAAATTACTAATAATCTCCAGAGGTTTCATTTATTGTCACATAACCTTCCTAACGTTTTAAAACATCCATTTCATTTCCCTATGATTTTATGTAAATTGAAAATTTAATAAAAAATAGTTTATGTAACGTTATTAGTTAAAATGCCAATATTGCCCTTACTTAAATGTTCAATCAAACGATGATATTAGCCACCTTGTACAAAATCATAGGAAAATTACGTGGATAGATGCAAAAGTCACGGGGTTAAAGCAAATATTTATACAAATATAGGGAAGTTAAGTGGATATAAGAGTGCGTGTGGTTTAATTGCCATAGTTGATTATACATTTCGTCCATTTTTCACATTACATAAAACTATAAGGGGTTATGTGGCTATTTTGAAACCTTAGAGTGATCATCTGGCATTATGTAAAATCATAGGGGGAATATATGTAATTTTTTGAAAAGTGAATTTAGCACTTTCAGCACCATAAACTATAAGGATAATTTCAAAAACCTCCCTTGAGGTTTTTTAACAATTTCATTTAGCTCCTCAAGGTATTAAAAATTGCACATACCTCTCTTGTCATTTAAAGTGACAATACTACTCTTAAATATTTTAATGAAATTCCCTTATTGGGTATGCTTGTACTTAGAATGACTTTTAAAATTATTTTTCATTATTTTTTCCTTCTTATTCCTTTTTTTTATTTTTTTGCCAATAAAACTGTATAACTAGCACTATTACCTCTAGTTTCTATTGTAACCAAATGTCGAACTAGCGATTTTTTTTATGAGTTAACTTATATGTAATCCAATGTTTTTGCTGATCTTTGTTTTCTATATTTTGGTATTAAAATTAATAATAAATAAAAAAGAAATGGCCTCAAAACCACTACTAAATTATGATAATCCCACTATTCAAAAAATTTATAAACTCTAAATGAATTATGTTAACATTTTCTTTTCTATCTTATAAATCTAAATCCACAATAAAATACTATCAAAAGTATCCTATCATAGTGATAAAATTATTATTATAGTTGTATATCAAATAGTAAGTATGGATATGAAAAATTTGGTACCTTTTTTCTTATAATTATACTAGATAATCTTATAATTATATAGGAAAATAAATTAAAACTGATTACACAAGGGTGTTTTGGGTATTCATTTAAAAATTTGACCAAGTCAATATTATTTTAAAGTTTAGTTACTAAAACTATCAAATCAAAGGAGGTAGGTGTAATTTTTCAAATCTCAGGGGAGTTCAGTGAAATTTTCAGAAACCTTAGAGGAGGTTTCTGAAATTATCCCTAAACTATAATGAATGCGTAAGTTTAATTTTCCAGAAAGTGCAAAAACCATAAACTATAATGAATGTGTAAGTTTAGTTTTCCAGAAAGTGCATTTAGCACCTTCCCCGCAGATGTATATTCGGTCATAAAATTAGACATCCCCTCCTACGGTTTCTAGGCACCTCAACCTCCCTTTGGCTTCTCTCTAAACGCTCTCTAAGCATGCGTTTCTCTTCATCTGATTTCAATTGAGCTTCTCGGGCAGCTGCCTCCGCTTTCAAGCGAGCATCTTGCTCATCTTTCAATTGCTGTTCAAGTCTACGTCTTGTATCCATCAGCTTTGTCTCAACCTGTACAACAAGACCAAGACATTATTGAAATGTTTTCAAAAAGTATCCATCTAACTGCTTAAATTCGTGCACCCTAATGCACGAGTCCTCGTTTCAAGCAAAAAACAACTCAAAATCCATCATTTGTGTTCCCAGCGCTCAAAACGAAAGTTCAGTTAATCATATCTTTAGAACAAATTTTGTCAAAAACCAACAAAATATCCCTCCATATCATTGCATGCAAAATATAAAATCAGGGTACATACATAAACGGGGGAAAACCCATCAAATACCGATCCTGAAAGTGAGAACACTATCACTATGTACTATTAACTACAAAATAAAAGTTCTATGAAGTACACCGGCTATACATTCAAAAGCAAGAGGACAATCGAAATGAAAACTCTGATTACCAAAACTCCTAGGATATCTTTTAGAAGGCAACAGACTGTGACAGTGTTGATTGAATATTCCAACAATCAAGGATCAAATATAGTGAAAGATAGCAAATTTTATGTTAGGACTGGTCCAAGAATAAACAAACTAAAGTTAGAATAAAATAGGCGGTATAACCGACCATATAAAGATTAGGCGGTAGACACCGGCCATATAAAGATTAGGCGGTAAAACCGATCATATAAAAGGGTTGTGACAACCCAATAAAGACAAATAACAAAGCAAAATAAAGACACAGAAATTTACGTGGTTCGGTCAAATTGACTTACGTCCACGGGCGGAGGAGGAGTAATATTTCGACTATGAAGAAGAAATATAAAAACCGTAGGAAAGTGATTCCTAGGCCAATAAGGCACTTACAAAAGAGTTAGGAAATATTCCTAAACTCAAATCAAGAGAGTCTAAAATATTTAACTATAAATGGACTAAATGACTCAAGAAACTAATAGCCCATATAACTCTCTTGAGTGGTGCAAATGAAACCTTCATAGGCATCCTATATTTATAGGAAACCAATGAAGGCTTTGCTCAAGCTTCTGCGAATGTGGGATTAAAGCATTCCCAAGCTTCCGTCGGTGTGGGTTGGACAAAGTCAAACTAACAAATCTCCACCTTGACTTGTCCCCCACATCGACAATAGCAAAATTACTCCACCTTCTCCATATAAGTCTTAATGGGTCTAAATCACCAACAACGAATACCAACCAAGTCCAAACACTGTTTGAACTTGTAAATTGGAAGAGATTTCGTAAACATATCGGCTGGATTGTCCTTGGTATTGATTTTCTGAATAAGGACCTTTCCTTCAGCAATGATATCCCGAATGAAGTGATATTTCACATCAATGTGTTTCGTGCTCTCATGATACATTCTGATCTTTATAGTCAAGTGTATAGCACTTTGACTATCACAGTGAACAACAGTAACACCTTGATGTAGACTAAGTTCGCTAAACAAACTCTTCAACCACAAAGACTTCTTGATTGCCTCGGTCACAGTCATATATTCTACTCTGTAGTAGACAAACTACGACAGGTTGTAGAGTAGTTTTCCAACTAACAGCACAACCGCCAATGCAAAATACATAACCTAAGAGTGATCTTCTTCTATCAAGATCCCCGGCGTAATCTGAGTCTACAAAACCAACCAAAATGTTATTATTTCTTCCAAACTCCAAATATGCATTTGAAGTATCTCGCAAGTATCTGAGAATCCACTTCACAGCCTGCCAATGTTTTTTACCAGGGCAAGACATATATCTGCTAACAAACACTGACTGCATGTGAGATATCTGGACGAGTACAAACCATTGCATACATAACACTGCCGACTGCACTGGAATAAGGAACCCGTGCCATTATAATCTTTCTCTTCATCTGATTGTGGTGATTGAGCAGCAGATAGCCGAAAATGGCTAGCAAGAGGAGTAGATATTGGGTTTAACATCTTTCATGCCAAAACGCTCCAAAATTTTCTCAAGAAAATTTTTCTGGGGTCAAGAACAACTTTCCTACTCCTCGATCTCGCTTTGATATCCATTGCCAAGAATTTTCTTACTTGCTCCCAAATCTTTTCATTTCGAATTCACTATTTAACTGCAGTTTCAAAGTGTGAATTTCTGATAAATTCTTGGCAGCAATGAGCATGTCATCAACATATAACAATAAGTAAATGAAAGGACCATCATTTAACTCCGGAAAGTAAACACAACTATCATACATGCTCCTTGAATAACCATGACCCAACATAAAGGAATCAAATCTCTTATACCATTGTCTTGGAGACTGTTTCAATCCATATAAGGATTTCTTCAACAAGCAAACATGGTATTCCTTATCTTCAATTTCAAAACCCTGGGGGTTGTTTCATATAGATTTGTTCTTCAAGTTCGCCATGTAAGAAAGCTGTCTTTAACATCCAACTGCTCCAACTCCAAATCATACATGGCAACTAAAGTAAGCAAAACACGAATAGAGCTATGCTTAACAACAGGTGAGAATACATCATTAAAATCAACACCTTGTATCTGACTATAGCCCTTTGTAACTAATTGTGCTTTATACCTTGCATCTTTAACCCCTGGAATACCTTCTTTCTTCTTGAAAAACGCATTTGCATCCAACAATTTTCTTATTTGACGGGCGGCTTTACAAGAACCCAAGTTCCATTCTGATGAACAGATTCAATTTCCTCATTCATCGAAATCAACCACTTTGCAGAATCATCACAAGAAACTGCTTCTGAATAGGTGGAAGGCTCACCAACTGCATCAGTTCTTCTGCAACAGACAAAGCATATGCAACTAAATTTGCATATCTTTGTGGTGGTCGAATGTCTCTCCTTGGTTTATCTCTGGTTATGGAATACTCTTCTTCCTCTAAACTATCTCAACAGTAGATTCAGGTGCATTTATTAGCACTTGTTGAATTAGAAAATTTGGATGAAAAAAGGATCAGAACTGCCAATATTAAACTCCACCTGCCTTCTGCGTACTATTCATTAGTACAAGGACTAGAAGACTCCTTATTGGAAGATAACATAGATAATTCATCAAAAGTAACATCTCTACTGATTACCAAATTTTGGAGATTTGGGATCAGAACACCATAATCTGTATCCTTTCACCCCAAAAAGTATACCCAAGAAAAATGTACTTTTTAGCCCTAAACTCCAAATTTTTTCAGCATTCACGTGCATGTATGCTGACACTCAAAAAACTTTTAATTTGGAGTAATCAGTAGGAGACCTGATCAAATTTCCTCAAGAGTTTTGAAATTTAGAGATGCAGAAGGAGCACGGTTGACAATATAACAGGCCATATTGATCGCCTCTGCCCAAAAGTCGTTTGTCAACCCTGCATTGGAGATCATACATCTTGCTCTCTCCAAAAGCGTTCTGTTCATACGTTCGGCACACCATTTTGTTGAGGCGTCATTCTGACAGTGCGATGCCGAACAATTCCTTCATTTTTGCAGAATCTATCAAATTCGCCTTCACAAAATTCCATGCCATTATCTGTTCTCAACCGCTTAATATGTTTTCCTGTTTGTTTCTCAATCAAAACTTTCCATTGTTTGAAAGTTAGGAAAACATCATTTTTATACTTAAGAAATATACCCAAACTTTCCTTGAATAATCATCAATGAAAGTCAACATGTACCTGGCACCACCTTTAGAAGGAGCACGAGAAGGACCCCATAAATCTGAATGAATGTAATCAAGAGTACCTTTGGTCTTGTGAATTGCTGGTGAACTGAAGCTGACTCTTTTCTGCTTCCCAAAAATACAGTGTTCACAGAATTCCAATGGCCCGGTACTTTCACCACAAAGAAGTCCTCTTTTGCTAGTATGCCCAAACCTTTTTCGCTCATGTGCCCCAAACGCATATGCCATAATTTGTGATGTCTGGTATCTGACAAAGATGATGTTGAAACAACAGCAGCACCTGTAATAGTAGATCCCTACAAAATATACAAAGTTACCAGATCTGTGTGCCTTCATAACAACAAGAAGCACCACGAGTGATTTTGAGAACTCCACCTTCCACCTGAATACCTGCACCCAATAGTCTCAAAGAGTGTCCAAAGAGATGAGATTTTTCTTCAAATCTGGAAACATGTCTAACATTTTTGTGAGTGTCCTCACCAATACCATCGTACATTTTAATTCGGATTGTACCTTTACAACAACTTTACAAGCAGCGTTGTTGCCCCATTAAGACAACTCCACCTTCAGTTGATTCATATGTTGAAAATCAGTCCCTATTGGGACACATATGATATGAACAACTCGAATCTATGATCCACTCATTGTTAGACCTAAAATTATTTTTCGTTGCGCCAGAAAATGGTTCCATCATTCTCATCAACTGCAATACTGGCATCAGTGTCTCACTCTTTTTCTCCTTTTGCTTTTCTTTATTTTTCAATTTAAAGCAATCAGAGATAACATGACCCTTCTTTTTACAATAATTGCACACCACATTTTATGTATGGATTTGGATCTACTTCTATTTTCTGTATTTCTCTTTTCAGATTTTACCCCGAACAAACAAGCCATCGGCTTGACTCCTACTAGTTTCCCCAGTAATATCCCTATCTATCTGCTCTTTAGATTTCAATGCATATTTAATTTCCCGATACGAAATTTTTCCTTTCCATAAATCATTAGTATTCACGAAAATGCTTAAAGGACTGGGGAACGGAACGCAAAAGTAATAGGGCCTGATTTTTCATCATCAATTTTCGAATCTATATTCTCCAAATCCATAATAATGGAATCAAATTTATCAAGATTGGAGAGTATAGATGTACCTTCAGACATCCGAAGCATATATAAACTCTGCTTCGGATATAGCCGATTCTCGACTGTCTTCTTCATATACAAGACTTTCATTTGTCCCACATAGCCTTGGCCAAAGTCTCCATTGCTACCTCACGCAATACCTCATCGGAGAGATTTAAAATTATGCTGGATCTGGTTTTTTTATCCATTTCGGCGAAATCCGCATCCTTCACAGTTTCTGACTTTCTCTCTACTCCTTGTATTGCCAAATTAACTCCGTCTTGAACAAGAATGACCTCCATCTTGAGCTGCCACATCCCGAAATTGACATTCCTGTCGAATTTTTCGACAACCATCTTTGGTTATCGTCATTGTTGCCACAAAATCTGTAATTTGAAGTTTGTCTCGAAAAACTGGTTAAACAAATATGCAAATCTTGTGAGCTGGCCCCACAAGATAAATGGACCCCACGAGATAAGCGGGCCCCACATGGAGAACGGACCCCTACAGAGTGAGCGGACCCCACAGATGAGTGGACCCTAACAAGGTGAGTGGGCCCCACGGGATGAACGAAGCCCCACAAGGTGAAGGGCCCCACCAGATGAACGGGCCCCACTAGATGATCCTATCGGACAAAATATATCAACCAACTCTGATACCAGTTTGTTAGGATTGGCCCAAGAATAAACAAACTAAAGTTAGAATAAAATAGCGGTATAACTGACCATATAAAGATTAGGCGGTAGACACCGGCCATATAATAATTAGGCAGTAAAACCGACCATATAAAAGGGTTGTGGCAACCCAATAAAGACAAATAACAAAGCAAAATAAAGACACAGAAATTTACGTGGTTCGGTCAAATTGACCTACGTCCCACGGGCAGAGGAGGAGCAATATTTCTACTATGAAGAAGAAATACCAAAAGTCGTAGAAAAGTGGTTCATAGACCCAATAAGGCACTTACAAAAAGAGTTAGAAAATATTTCTAAACTCAAATCAAGAGAGCCTAAAATATTTAACTATAATGGGGCTAAATGACTCAAGAAACTAAATAGTCCATATAACTCTCTGAGTGGTGCAAATGAAACCTTCACAGGCCTCCTATATTTATAGGAAACCAATGAAGGCTTTGCTCAAGCTTCTGCCGATATGGGATTAAAGCATTCCCAAGCTTCCGTCGGTGTGGGTTGGACAAAGTCAAACTAACATTTTAGCTCCTATAAAGAATAGGTTTTATTCAATTGAAGGACTTCAGCAATGCTTGAGATATGTTTAAACAAATAGTTAGGCAGATCTTAGCTATAATTCGCATGCATAACTACATATTTTAGAAATAGGGTAAAGATGTATGCAATCTGCCCACCTGCATTGTTGTTCCATTCCCCACTTTTATCTGCCTAAAGGTAAAAGAAGAATTACGTACAGAACAGATACAATTTTCAGGCCTGTCTTATTACACGCTTGTGTAATACAAAGTGGGAAAGAAAATGTATAATTACAGCTGAAGGTTAAATGAGACTCCAACCATATCCAGAGGCATATGATGTTTAGATCTATGGGGTGCAAACTGAAATTAAAAGAAGAGGAAAATAGAGTAATGAAAATAAAAATGAAACAGTCAGAAAAAGAACAACTACCATATCAGTAATTTGTGTCAGATGTTCCTCATACGGTTGATATATCTGCACCCCCAGCTCAGATTTCTCCTCTTTGGAGTAACTTTCCAAAGAATTCAGCTCTGCAGCTTGATCACGAAGTTTTGCGGCTGCTTTCTATTGAGAAAGGAATTTTGCAGGTGTCATATGTTTCCCAAACTTAAACATATCCTAAGATTGAAAAAAAAATGTTGCCAGGATTGCCACCACGGCTTACCTTGAACTCATCAAATAACTCATTAGTATAAGGTTTGCCTCCATGTTTCATCACAACGTCGTCCACTAGGGAAAGAAGTTGCTTAAGTTGTCAGCTTTCTTGGCTGTATCTTTTGTCTTGTTTATCAAATAACACCTGCCTGTTTCCACAAAAAGCTCAAGCATTCCCTATATCATCACCATAATACATTTCAATTGCACAATTGCACTTCAAAAAGGATGAAAGATAGTAAAACAAGGGAAATAGATCATGGTGCAAATTAGAGAAAACATTCTCTCAAACTCATCATTCTCCACTCAAAAGATTCTGAGATTTGCATGAAAAATGTCAGCTTGTGTTGAAGACCCATTAACTGTCATACATGTTGAGAGTGTCTGAGTTCCCAAGACCAGTGACAAACTTTGAATTGCCTGATAAGTGTTTATGCTGCATGATTTTTAGTATGTTTATTTATTTAGTTTGGGAATGTTTTAGTGTTTTTATGGATGAATTTGTTCTTTTAAGCTACTATTTCCGTAATCTCCATTCTATAACCAAAACTTGCATTTGAGCAATTTAATGTTCAAAACTTGTTACATTTGTAGGTTTTGGTTGATTAATGATCAATTAGGATGGAGGAGAACTCAAGTGACATATATGATACGGTTCACTGTCCATCATCGATGCAAGAATAGCTGCAAATGCTCAAGTTTGAGACCTTGTCACAAATCTAGACCTCACAAAGACAAAGCCATTCCACCTCTTGATAAATTATCCTCCACTTTTGTTAGTTTTCCCGTGGGAGTAATATTAAGCTTCAAGAATGAGGAGATACTAAGGCAAATTGTTATCCCCAACATATTTTTATCTCTCCTTTCCTCTGCTGACATATTGAGCATGGAGGTGGAATGAAACTGAAACTAGGAGGTCCTTTTGCTTTTCTTAATAACTAGCTGACTCACTGCAGTACATACTCTTGATTCTTTGAGTGATCTTATTAACAATGTTTTTCATGGCAGCATCATCATCAGGGAGAAAGTTAATATGCATGACACATTTTAGAGAGGAGCATGGTATAAGATAATTCAATTCTTTCAGGAATAAGCACAACTGAAGCTAAAACACAGAACAAATGATATATAACTAAGCAGCATTATCTATATGTCAGACATCAAAGGCATAACCCAAGAAACACATGTATAACCTCATAACTAAATTGAACAAAAGTAGAACTTACACAGGGTACACCTCCACAGAATAGTCAATGAAAAATTCATTGAAATAATAAAGTCAGATAGTTTCACCTACCTTTATGGATTCTGAATGACTCAAGTAATCGTCAAAATCTCCGTCCTCTTCAAGTTCATCGCCCCCTGTAAAAACCAAAATCATATATTCTGCGATCTTGTCTTCAAAAATTTTTGTTAGGTCTCAATAGTAGCTGCTTCCTCCATTGAGACTCTGCTTCTAAGTGACACGACTACAAGGACTGCGTGGATGCCATCCTTCGCCATGCCAATGCATTTCACAATCTCTTTTTCAACAAATTGAGGTTCAGCCGATTTGTCAAATAACCCTGAAATCAAATCAATTTAACATTTCATAAAAAATTGTACAACAGTCCTCTAGATATTTGTTTTTGAGAATATTTAGGGAATTTTCCTCTTAAATATTCGAATTCTAATTTTATTGCAGACATAATGAATGAGAAATACCAGGGGTGTCTATCACATTAAGGACTTGGCCATCTTCCAACACGGCCGTCTGTAGCTCAGTAGTTCTGGTAATGCCATCAAAACTACTCATTGACTTGAATACCTTTCTTCCAAGAATGCTGTTACCAGTTGTACTTTTTCCATTGCCTGTATGCCCAACCAGAACGACTGTTCGGACTTCATTTAAAGCAGAACCGAACTTGCAATTGTCAGCAATGAAACTTCCACCCATTTCTCAGGCATCAGAAAAATCTGTACGACAATATCAAATGTACTTATGTCAGTCACACAAAAGGAAGAAAGGTTAAAAATCAAAAGTCACAAGCGGGGTTTTTATCATGCAGCCATCCAGCGAACCGGGAAGGAGAGCATCCCAACCCCGCAAATTTAACCGCTTAATTGCCAGGAAACGGTACCGGGTAAATGAAATAGAAACATGGACTACAGAAAAACAGTAGGGTAGAATACCCTTTTAGAAGTAAAACTACTATTTACAGATTGACTGAAAATAGCTGTTATTCCTATAAATATATAATCAAAGAATAGAATACCTCTCTCTTTTTTCTTCTTCTTTTTTTTTGGGCAAACCAGCAACATTTCATGGATAATAAATACAGTTACAAAATTATGCAAGTAACGGGCAAACTAAAGGCCTGATCATTCCTATACAATCTGTGCTATCCCCAGAAGGAAGGAAATGATCCATTATACTTGAAATGCTAGAATTCAAGTGGGACTGACCTTTTGAATTTGGCTAGAGAACTTGCAGCGACCAGAGATACATAATACAAGAACATAAGAGAGTTGGATACTGATAATGGAGGGGACAAAGACGGTCGGGCACGAATAACTTTTGAATTCTCTAAGGTCGAAAGGTGGGAATAACTTCTTCTAAGGACAAAAGGCAGGAATAACTTTCGGACAGAACCTTTTTTTAAAAAAAAATTGTGTGAAAATAATCCTACTTTTAATTTAAACTCCCCGTATCTTCTATATAATCTGTAACTCAACGTGATCAACTTTTTTAGATCTAGTTGCACAATTTCTAATCGTATTTTTGATTTTTAGATCTAGATGCACAATTTCTAATCGTATTTTTTATTTACTTATTGACTGTGGAAGTTGTGGGAGTATTATTTCTAACTCCTTAGTGAAGTTAGCCAACTTGCCTGTAGAGAAACATCTCAACCTTGTAGGGTGGGTTGGATAAAGAATGTAGATGCCGTGAAGGAGACTGAGAGGTGTAAAAGTGCTTTTGTCTACACGTAAATTTTCAGAAATGATATAATTTGTGATATGGTTAATATGGACTCATGCAATGTATTACTTGGGAGGCCTTAACAATATGACATGGACGCAAGTCTGAGCAGCAAGGTAATATCTACCATTTTGTCAAAGATGAGAGGAAGATTACATTATTGCCTTTGAAGTTGGGTTTCAGTATAAATCGATCAATTTTATTGCTAATAGAGTGTGATTTAGTTACAGGTGTGATTTATTGCCACGGTTCATGAAGTGACCCTTGCTAAAGGCATGGAGATGATACCACCAATATTGCAGTTAGAGTTCAACAATATCGAGATTTGTGTTGTTCGAAAGGAACAACGCAAGCTTTTTTTTTTTTATACAAAGGAGGGCGTGAACCCATTACATATTAACTAGACGAGGTATTGCCACTCCACAAACATCATGGCCAAGAAGTGTTCTTAGCGCTTGTGAAGGATCCCTGAAACAGTCATCCCTGGAGCTAAACTCTTTCCTAGCTTTGCTAAGTAATCTGCACAATAGTTTCCTTCGCACCAAGAATGTTCCAAACAGCATTCCCATTCATAGCCTAGCAACTCTCGAATTCCCGTAACCATGTTCCAATATGGACTCTCTTCAGATGCATTTTTAATCAATGTCAAGCCCACCTGCGCATCTGACTCAATAACCACTCTCCTATACCTTTGCTCCCAAGCTAGTCTCAGTCCCAACAGAATCGCCCAGAGCTCTGCTGCTACATTACTTGAACTCCCCAAATTTGCACTAAACCCCTTAAGCCAACATCCTTGATCATTCCTTATAAGACCTCCAGCACTTGATTCTCTTGGATTTCTCGTGGCTGGGCCATCTACGTTGAGCTTAACCCATCCCAGTGGCGGTTTCTTCCAATTGATGAATTTCATTTGTTGTCCACCCACCAAATTGTGGTCAGAATGTAACTCCTGTGCTATCAGTGATTGCTGTAAAACAGTCTCAGGCCGAACTTTGACCTTCCTTAGCACACCTTGGTGCGTAACTTTATTTTGTGCAGACCACGCCCAGTAAACCACTTGCTGGAATAACATAGGCCAGTACACTTCCTTCATCCTCCCAATGTCCTTTTGCCCAATATTCCAATCAACCCACTGGATTAGAGATTTAGTGTTAAATGTTCGCCACTGCAGAGCATGGACCAACTTTCTCCAAACTTCACTGATCCACCGACAATCCCTTAGAGCATGCAGAGCAGTTTCCCGCTTCGATTTGCATAGGTCACAGAGCCCAGTAGCATGCAAGTGCCTGGCTTGTTTATCTGAATTGGTAAGAAGTTTCTTACGTCTCACAACCCAAAGTAAAAATTGCCATCTACTAGGCCCCCTTAATTTCCACAACTTATCCCAACTAGTATCTATTTTCTCACTAGCATCATGTCCTCCATCTACCTCATAAGCAGATGCCGTTGTAAAGTCTCCAATCGCTGTTAGACCCCATGATAATATGTCCTCATTCCCAACTCCTTCATAGACTTGAACTGCTCGTATGGCTTCCAATTGGTCCTGCTGCAGATAATTCCTAAGGGAACTCCAGTCCCATCCCATTCCAATCCAGTAATCCCTCACTACCTTATGGACCTTGTTCTGTTCTGCGGGAGTTCAGTCAAAATTTTCTTGATCAACGGCTCTTGAGTTATCGAATGATCCAACCAGAATTTTATCCTCTTATCGTTCCCTAGCCTCCATTTCAGTCCTTTGTTTAATAATTTAGCCCCTTCCAGCAGACTCCGCCAAGTATATGATTGTATACTTCTACCTTTGAGCGGGAGCTCTTCTCCGCTGCAGATGCCATACTTCCCCCTCAGTACCTTGGCCCATATAGCATCTTGTTGTTTTAAAAACCTCCAGCATGTTTTTTGCAAGCATGGCTCTATTTACTCTCCTCAATACTCCCAGCCCCCTCTATTCTTGGGCTGTGTAATAGTATTCCAATTAATTAGGTGCATTCTCCTTTTTTCGCCTTCTCCCCAAATGAAATTCCTAATTCTCTTCTCAATGTTTGCAGTAATTGTAGCCGGTAACAAAGAAGTTTGTATAACGTATATCGGTATGGAATATATAACCGACTTGACCAAAAGAGTTCTGCCTGCATATGAGAGGCACCTACCCTTCCAACCCTGCAACCTCGTATGAACCTTTTCCAAGATTTCACCATATGTGCTTTGGTTTACCTTAGAGTGTAGTAACGGCATTCCAAGGTATTTTCTAGATTATCTGTTAAGCCCACTCCTGTTCTATCGCTGATTTGTTCTGCCAATTCCCTCTATACGTTCTTTGAGCAAAAAAATCATGATTTTTCAATGCTTACCTTTTGTCCTGACGAGTCACAAAATCTTTCCAACACCCTTTGTAACACTCTAGCTTGTTACAGGCTTGCTTCAGTAAAAAGTATAAGATCGTCCGTGAAAAAAAGATGGGATATTGCTGGACCTCTTCTAGACGCCAAACCCCCTTCGTAACCTCACTGCTGATCAGATGCCCCAACCTTTCCATGCAGAGGACAAACAAATATGGTGAGAGGGGTCCCCTTGACGAAGCCCTCTTGTTGGTATGAAAGGTGCAGTGTGTTCTCCATTCCATAAAACTTCCATGCTTGAATGCCTGCACACAGCTCATGATTAGAGAAGTAAAGACTTGTAGGGAAATTCACCATCTCCAAAGGTTTCCTTCAAGAAATGCCAACTAAGACGATCATAAGTTTTCTCTAAGTCAATTTTAACTGCCATGTAACCTTTTCTCCCTTGTTTTCGTCTCATACTGTGGATAATCTCTTGTGCAGTAATTACATTATCACTAATCTGTCTTCCTGGGATATAGCTACTTTGATTTGGAGCCACTAACTCCGCCCATTAGAGGACGAATCCTCTCAACCAAGATCTTTGTCAACCACTTTGTAAGAAACATTACAGAGCAACATCGGTCTAAACTGAGTAATGTTCGTTGGGTTTGCCACCTTTGGAATTAGAGAAATCAGAGTGCCATTTACCTCTTTCGGCATTGTCTTATTTTGAAAGGTTTTCGTGAAAAGTCCACTATATTGGCCCTTACCAGATGCCAAAAATTATGGTAAAAACCTGTACATATCCCATTAGATCATGGGGTATTGTAGGCTTTGATGCTGAACATTGCATCTTGACTTCTCTTGGAGTTACCATCCTGCCCCAGCGCCTGTAACTTCCTCCCATCTATACATGGAAATCCATTGGGATAACATAATTATTCTAGAAGGGGAGTAGGGGTCTTATTCTGAAAGTTCTGGGAAAAAATGTAGGGTTTCGGACCCTAGAGTAGAAATTGAAGGAATTGTGGCAACTCAGCTAGGACTTTGAAATCACCGATTTGGAACGGGGCTTCTATATAGTCCTGTTTCGAGCGAAGGAAGACTACCACAAAACATTGGATAGAGGACCGTGGATGGTATAAGGGCATTACATAACCATCACCAAGTGGAGGCCGGGACTTTCGGGTAGCGAAGGCTGATATTACATCCGCCATGGTTTGGGTCAGACTACCAGGACTCCCAGTTGAAATACTATACAGAAAAGTTTTTAATGACGGTGGGAAATCGCATCGGTAAGGCAGTTAAAGTGGATTAGCGCACGTTGACTGCTGAGAGAGGGAAATTTGCTAGAATTTGCATTGAAATTGACCTGAAGAAACCTTTAACTCCATTCATGATGGGTAAATCAAGATCTTCAAAGGATTGAATATGAGGGCTACACCAGATCTGGCTTTAATTGTGAGCAATATGGCCACATAGCAGAACACTGTAAGTCTAAGAACCAGGGACTGGAACCAGGGGAGGAAGCCTTTATGAGGGAGCCAGAGGCTGCTAATAATGAGAAAGAGAAAGAAGGGATAGAAGTCAACCCTTTGGACGATGGATGGTGGCCAATTCAAGAAGACAACGATATGATAAGCGAGGTAAACATGAAAAATATATATCAAGCCTATAACCAAAAGGTGGTACTAAAGAAAGGGTTTGAGAGAGCGGATATGCCAGAACCATCAGGACTCAAAGACTTTCAGCCAGAGCAGGCCTGGGTAGAAGTACCCACGAGATAGGGGAGACATTTGCAAGAGAGAGGGAAGAAGGATAAACAACAAGATGGGTTTACGATGGATAAAGGGTCAAAATTTGTGGTGCTTGAGGAGGAGAGTATGGAGGAGACCCGAGGGGAAACTAGAGACTCCAGGGAAATGTTATGGGAAAAGATTCACATCAGAGCAGGGCCACCACAGAATCTAGTATTCAGGGTTGGACAGAAAGGAAAGCAACCAGACACACCTGCAGAATCAGCAAAGGGGAGAGAAAGGAAAAAGGGGAAGGAGCAGGGGTCTCAAGGGTTTAGACTCAATAAAAAGACTCTGAGTCCAGTCAAAATTGGTGGATTACGGGACACACCAAGGGTACTTTAAAACCAAGATGGCGGTAGGAGGGAAGGTCACAAGAATATATAGGTGACCTCGCAGGTGGGCCAGGACGTCCATCCGTAATTGTATGTGCAAAACCCAATTGCCGATGAAGCACCACAAAATGACTACATGAGAGATGGTCAGTGGGAAAAGTTAAGCATTGAGGAACTTGAACCGAGAGGGAATCAAGAACTACAAAATGTTAGAAGGAGAGTTTGAAGGGGAAAATCGAGATGCTGGCGCTGAGAAAGCAATCACAAGGCCAGAAATTTATACACAAAGGCTCAATGAAACCCCACGGGAGGGAAGGATAGATGAGGAGGCCATCGTAACGGCAGTTAGGGAGCAGTAAGTTTCCACCTCATCTTAGCATATTCCTTAAATGAAGATTCTAAGTTGGAATTGCAGAGGTGCTGCAAACAATGAGTTTAGGAAGAACTTAAGGACAATTATGCAGGATCATGACCCGGATGTTCTAGGTGTTGGTAGAAACAAGAACTCTAAGCTTTCGTGCTAATAGAATAAATAGGAGGTCGCGACTAACGAACCGGGCATGTGTGGAGGCTCTAGGTTTCTCAGGGGAATTTGGCTCCTATGGGATCCTTATGTAGTAGATGTGGAGATTGTCTCTAAAAAATTGGCAAATCCTAAATGCGATTGTTAAACACAATGATAAAGAGTGGTTAATATCAGCGGTGTATGCATCCCCAGAGAAAGCCTTGCATAGAAAACTATAGGAGTATATCATCTAGCTGGGTAGTCAAATCCGATTTCCCTGACTGATCACTGGAGACTTGAATGAAATTTTATCTAGTGAAGAAAATTGGGTGGCAAGCCTTTTTCGCTGACCGGCCAATTATCCTTAGTTGATTGTGTGCAGAATTGTGGACTGATAGATTGGTTCAACGGGCCGGCGCTAACTTGGAATAATGGAAGAAAAGGCACGGCGAATGTGAGGAAGAGGCTAGATAGAAAATATGTGTAACTCAAAATGGAGATTAGAATTTCCAGAGGCAAATGTCAAGCACTTGGCCCGTACCCACTCGGATCATCACCCAATGTTGTTGGATACATAGGGGGTCTGCACGAACAGTGGGCACCACAGACCCTTTCAATTCGAATTAGCATGGCTCACACACCCAAAGTTGGAAGAGGTTGTTGCTCAGAGCTGGAATGTCGATCAGAGGAGCGTTTGGCGCAGGAATCAGAAGTTAATGGTGGACTTGCAAGAGTGGAATAAGACCACGTTTGGCAATATTTTCCACAGGAAAAGGAGGTGTATGGCTCATCTTGAGTGTGCAAAAAACTTGCACAGCTTCCCGATAGGAAATTGGAAAATTGGAAAGAAAACTAATAAAGAAGTTTAACACTATCTTGGACCAGGAAAAGACCCTTTGGGACCAAAAGTCTAGAGTGAATTGGCTGCAACATGGGGACAGGAATACCAAGTATTTTCATACCACAACAATAATAAGAAGGAGTCGAAAGAGGATATCTAGTCTACAAGACAGTTCTGGGCAATGGCATAATGATAAGGCAAGTCTAGTTAACCTGGTAAGGGAATATTTCCAGAAGTTGTATGCAGAAAAATCAACAATGGATTTGATCAGTAAACGTTGAAAAGGGTAATATAAACAACTTTAGGAGGGCTAATATCAATTCTCGAGATCAGTTGAAGAACAGATTAATTAATTCCCATCCACTTTATTTGTCTATTATTTGGTTCATGGGAGAATTCAAGCATTTCAACAGGACTGGGATGGGGATGGAGGTCATGATAGGGCTTAGATTCAGTATCCAATTCTCACTTAGTTTTCTAACAATAAGAATAGGAACTTTGTTGAATTTCATTTCCATCTTTTGTGTAAATCTATTTTGTTCAAGCAATTATCAGCCTTGTTTAATTTTTTTTACCGAAATGAATGGCAAGTTCAAATCCAAGAAACTTTCATCAACATCTTTCACCATCTATTTCCTTATCATTACGATATTTAAGTCCTTGAACTGATCGAGGAAAGAAAAGAAGCAATTCTGATTAGTTAAATTTAGGCGCATGTTTCAAACCCCATCAAGAACGCTATTTTGAACCACACTCGAAGGAGAACTAAACTCTCCATCGTCATGATAAGTACTTCCATCCATTGTCCTGCGAATCAGATAACCTCTAACAAGAGTAAAAGTTTTCAATAGATGTATATTTCTGCTGAAAATTTTGAAAACTTCCAAGACAAGAATAGGTCCATTCCTCATACAATTTTGCAATAGGATGGCTAACTAAATTCGTATAACATTTGGATACTCGATCCCTATCCGTAATTAAGGAAGTTTATTTCCTTTCAAAAAAAGGTCAAGAAGTTTAAAGGATTAATCTTCTATACACTGACAGTGTATACGCTTTCACCATTGGATGCATGACGCATAATTCGAATTTGAATTTGAAACCCAAATTTTGTATATGAATCGTGCATCTAACCGTGATAGTGTATACACTGTTAGTGTATATAAGATTTACTTAAGTTTAAATCAATTAAAAACGGACAAAGAAGCACATTAAGTCGAAAACTAATTTATTGAAGAAGCAAGAGCATATATTTTTGTCTAGTTTTGATAGGGTATGTTACCTTAATTTTTCAAACATCGTGGCTACTATATACAGCACCAACAGACAACACAAAATATAATCATCTCTGCAAACAAGTTTTAAACGTATGTAACAAAACATATCATCTCTGCAAAAAATTTACTGAAACTAATTTGATATTATTATTATTATTACTATGAAAAGTTTGGACAGTTTCGACTTTAGTTATTCATCGGTACGACTCAGAACATATCTCTGAAACTATAAATCACTTAGAAAAGGTACTTACAATAGATTACTCTCCAACTCAATCCTCACACCGAAAATGGAGAATTTGAACGTGCGACCTTCTACGAGAAACTGATTGTCTTTATCAATTCAGCTAACATGAGATGGTGTGGAAATGCCAAGTAAAGCAAGGATTCCACTATATAACAAAAAAGTATAACAAAATACCACAATGATGGACAAAACACCCATAGGCGATGATTAGACAACAGAACCACCACAGTTCCATGAAGATGGGCATAGCTAAGTTGCAAACTTCAGTGCCATAAACTAATAATGTGTAACAGTAAATTTTAGCTTCCCAGAATATGCATTTAGTCGCCCCCCAGATGTACACTAGAATATCCAGTCACATAATATGACAACCCAAATTTTTACCCAACTTTTTGAGCTCCTCAGCCACCCTTTGGCTCCTCTCTAAATTCTGTCTCAATTTACAGATCTCATTATCTGATTTCACTCGAGTTTCTCGCACAGTTTGCTCTGCTTTTAAGCGAGCATCTCGCTCTTCTGCCAATCGCTCTTCTGCCAATTGCTGTTCAAGTTCATGTGTTGCCTCCCTAAGCTTTGTCTCAACCTGTACAACGAAATTAAGACAAAGAAAAAACAACTGATAAATATTCTTGATGGGTTCTGCTAATTAAGTTTTGCAGCTTAGCACCTTCGTATACCATGGATAGAAAATACTACTGATAAATGGCACCAAGCCTCAGTAAATGACAGCATCCATCAGATAAAACTTCTTAAAAAGATATAAATATGCTTCAACAATAGCTATGACATAAAGAAATAGCCAAATTGGAATCATGACAAAGAACAGGCCAAGTGGAATTTACTGCTTTAAACTAAGAAGTATATGTGTAGCTAGAAACACCAAATAGGTTCAGAACAGCAAGAATGTTTAAATGGGAACCTCAATCAAACAACAAAATCTCAGAATTACTAGACATCCAGTATAGAATGTTTTGGATGATACCTTTCTTTCCACTCGAGAAATAAAGAAACTATTCTTCTTCTCATAAAGGAAAAGATCATCTAGAAATCCTCATCCAGCAGGAAAGGTGTAACCAGCAAGAAAGTTGTATATGATGCTTTTCTTTCCACTGAAGAAAAAGGACATGTATTTTCCCATTTCACACCAGGTGAATGGAAATACTAGGAAGAGCCTATAGCACAGCACATTGTTTATTTTCTTCACTAAATACATAGCCACCACATCTAGATTATAAGAAATCAACCGTACTGTCTTTTATCCGGCCAAATTCTGATCTAAACCAACGCCAGAACAACAGTTATTCAGGTAACTGTTCTTTAAAGGGTGAAACTATCAAGGCTCCATTGTCATGAAGACATCATGCTGACAAGAAGAGACTACTTAATATTGAGAACAGCATCACTACCCACAAATTAAAAGTTCTACAAAATTCAACCAGCTATACATATAAAACATGAGACAATCTAAATGAATATTCACATTCCTAAAACTTTGTTAGGATATCTTCTAGAAGGCAGCAACACTCCAGCATCAAATATGGACAAAGATAGCAGATTTTAGCTCTGACAAAAAAAAGGTTTTAATTCATTGAAGGAATAATCAATCGTTTGCACTCATTAGTATATTTCTTAGAAATAGAGTTCAGAAAATAAAGGTGTATGTAACCAGCCCTCCTGCACTGCTCATCGACTCCCCCTCCCTTTTAATCTGCCATAAAAGAAGAATTACATACACGACAGATTGAATTTCAGGTCTCTCTTACTACATGCTTGTTTCCTGCAAACGTGGAAAAGGAAATGCACAATCACAGCCGTAGGTATAATGAGACTCCAACCACATCCAGAGGAATATGCTTAGATTTATTGTATGCAAATTTAAATATGTGAAAAACATAAAGTAAAATTAAAAGAACCAAAAAATATAGTAATAAGAAGAAAAAAGTAACATGTCGGAAAAAAAAAAACTACCATATCAGTACTTCGTGCCAGATGCTCCTCATATGATGGATATATCTGCACCTCCCGCTCAATTTTCTCCTCTTTGGAGTAACCTTCCAAAGAATTCAGCTCTTTAGCTTGATCTTGAAGTTTTGCGGCTGCTTTCTGTTAAACAAAGAGTTTTGCAGGTGTCATGTGTTTCCCAAACTTAACCTTATTCTAAGACTTAACTCAAAAAAGAACCCAAAAAAAAACTACCATATCAGTACTTCGTGCCAGATGCTCCTCATATGATGGATATATCTGCACCTCCCGCTCAATTTTCTCCTCTTTGGAGTAACCTTCCAAAGAATTCAGCTCTTTAGCTTGATCTTGAAGTTTTGCGGCTGCTTTCTGTTAAACAAAGAGTTTTGCAGGTGTCATGTGTTTCCCAAACTTAACCTTATTCTAAGACTTAACTCAAAAAAGAACCCAAAAAAAAAAGAAGAAGTTTCCAGGATTGCCACTAAGGCTTACCTTAAACTCAACAAATAACTCATTAGTATAAGGTTTTCCACCATTTTTCTTCACAACGTCATCCACTAGGGAAAGAAGTTGCTTAAATTGTTCAGCTTTCTTGGCTGTATTTTTTGTCTTGTTATCAAATAACACCCACCTGTTTCCGCAAATCTCAAGCATTCCCTATATCATCACCATAATAAGTTTCCATGATACAGTTCCACTTCAAAAAAGGTGAAAGATTAATAAAACAAGGGAAAACAGATCATGGCAGCAAATTAGAGAATCTCAAACTCATCATTCTCCACTCAAAAGATTCTGAAATTTGTATTGGAAATACTTCAGGTATATCAACTTTTATTGCCAGCTCATTAACTGGGAGTAATATTAAGCCACTCTTGTTAGTTTTCCCCTGTGGATATATTAAGCGAAATCGTTATCCCCTAAAATCATATTTTTATTTGCCGTTTCCTCTGCTGACATGTTGAGCTTGGAGGTGGTATGAAACTGAAACTAGGCGGTCGTTTTTGCTTGTCTTAATAACTAGCAGACTCACTGCCGAGAACCAACACTTGATTCTTTGAGTGATCTTATTACCAATATTTTTCATGGCAGCATATATCATCATTAAGAAGAAAGTTAAAATGCATGACACATTTTACAGAGGAGCATATGTATAAGATAATATAAATTCATTCAGGAATAAGAACAACTGGAGCTAAAACACAAAACAAATGATATATAACCAAGCAGCAATATCTATATCTCTGACATCAAAGGCTTAACTCTAGAAACACAGGTATAACCTCGTAAGCAAATAGGACAAATTAGACCTTATACATAAAGTACACCTCCACAGAATAGTCAATGACAAATTCATCGATATAACTAAGTCAGATAGTACGCCTACCTTTATGGACTCTGAACGACTCAAGTAATCGTCAAAGTTCACTTCGTCTTCTTCAAAGTCATCACCCCCAGTAAAAACCAATATCATATATTTTGTAATCTTGTCTCCAAACAATTTTTCAGGGTCTCAACAGTAGCTGCTTCCTCTATTGAGATTCGGCTGCTAAGTGACACAACTACGAGCACTGCGTGGATGCCATCCTTTGCCATGTCAATGCATCTCACGATCTCTTTTCCCAACAAGCTGAGGTTCGGCCGATTTGTTAAATAAACCTGAAATCAAATCAATTTACCATTTCATATAAAATTGAACAACGGTCCTCAAGATATTAGTTTTTGTGAATGTTTAGGGAATTTTCCTCTTAAACATTCCAACTCTGATTTTCTTTTTCAATTTTTTTTTTCACCGCAGGCCTAAACAATCAAGTTAGTCAGGATGAGAAATACCCGGGGTGTCTATCACATTAATGATTTGACCATCTTCCAACACGGCCGTCTGCAGCTCACTCGTGCTGGTAATGCCGTCAGGACTATTCATTGACTTGAATGCCTTTCTTCCGAGAATACTGTTACCGGTTGCACTTTTTCCATCTCCTGTACGCCCAACCAAGACGACTGTTTGGGCTCCGTGTGAAGCAGAACCAGACTCCCAATCATCATCATCAATAAAACTTCCACCCATTTCTCAGGAATCAGAAAAATCTGTAACAACAATATCAGAAGTACTTGTGTCACACAAAAAGAAGAAAAGTAAAAAATCTAAAGTCACAGAGGGTTTTTAATCATGCAGCCATCCATCGAACTGGGGAGAGCACCAGACCAACCCGGCAAATTTAACTACTAAATTGCCTGGAAATGGTACCGGGGAAATGAATAAAAACATGGACTACTAAAAAAAATTGGGGCAGAACAACTAAAACTATGACTTACGGATAGATTGAAAATAGCTGTTATTCCTTCAAATCGATAATCAAAGAATAGAAAATCTATTTTTTTTCCGTTTTGGCTTTTTTGGCAAACCCGCAACATTTCATAGATAGCAAGCAAAGTACGAAATTATGCAAAGTAACAGGCAAAGGCCTGATCATTCCAATACAATCTGTGCTATCCACAGAAGGAAGGAAATGATCCATCGTACTTAAAATCAAGAATTCAAGTGGGACTGACCGTTTGAATTTGGGTAAAGAAATTGCAGCGACAAGAGATACATAATACTAGAACATAAGAGAGTTGGATATAAATAATAAAAGGGAAAAGGAGGGGTCGGGCACGGATAACTTTTGTATTCTTTAAGGTCTGAAGGGAGGTATAACTTCCTCTAAGGTCAGAAGGCAGGGATAACTTGCGGACAGAATTTTTTTTTTTCTTTTTAACTTTGTGAAAATACTCCTGTTTTTAATTTAAACTACCCTGTACGTTTTACATCATCATGATTGAAATGAAAGAAAGGAATGTGGGTCCGTTTATTGTGATTTGAAAATGTCGAAATACGTGATATAGACAATTTTGGGAAGGCAAATATCAATTCTGCATATCAGTAGAAGAACATGATTAATTTCTATCCACTTTAGTTTTATTTTTTATTTTTTTGGTTAAGGGGAGCATTCAAGCATTGCAACAGGGAGAGGAAGTAAAGGGGATGGAGGTCATGATAGGACTTAGATTTAGGATCCAATTCTCGCTTGGTTTTCCCACCAATTAGAGTAGGAGCTTTGTTAAATTTCATTTCCATCTTTTGTGTAAATCTATTTTGTTCAAGCAATTATCGATGGCAAGTTCAAATTCAAGAAACTTTCATCAACGGCACAAACACCATCCTTGGCTAATATCAGGTTCATCAGACCCCGCAAATGAAATTTAGCATTTAACTTTTGTATCAAAATAAACAACGTCGATTTATGGAATTCAGTTCTTATGACAATTCAGCACCCTGAGATATGAGAATTGCCTGGTGTGTGGATCGCATTGATGATTTAGCCATCTTCCAATATAGTACTCCGTAATTCACAAGTCTTTGTCACACAGGAAAGACCAGCCATTTACTTGAATGCCTTTCTCCTGAAAACACTATTACCAGTTGCAATTTTACCTGTGCGTACAACCCCAACAAGAACGATATTCCGAACCACATCTGAAGGAGAACTTAACTCCCCATCATCATGAATTGAACTTCCAGCCATTGTCCCGGCAATTAGAGAATCTCTAGCAAGAGTAAAAGTTTCCAGTGCATGTATATTTCTCTGCTAAAAAAAATTAAAAACATCTAAGACAAGAATAGGTCCACTTCTCATTGAATTGTGCAATAAGATGGCTAGGTACTAATTTCTTTTGACGCTTGGATACTGAATTCCTATCCGTAATTAAGAATTTCCTTTGGAAAAAATTAAGAAGTTTAAATCAATTAAAAACTGACAAAAGAAGCACATTAAATCAGGAATCAGGCAGGAACATATTCTTTTGTCCAGTTTTGTTGTTAAAGTATGTTAGTTCAATTCTTCAAATATCGTGGCTACTATATACAGCATCAACAGGCAACACAAAATAAAATCATGTCTGCAAACAAGTTTTGAACGTATAAAACAAATTTGCAGCACAACAGCACAAATCCCTCCAAATGGCCAAAAAGGGGAAAAAAAGGCATAACATAAATCTCAGCTGAGCATATATAATCACATGTCCAGTCAACCTAACAAGAGCACTTGAGTTAAAATGGTACATGGAAAAATTCAGCCATCTAAGATACACCAAATGTCATTGGTCTCATGGTGGACCATTACTAATTAAATTTTACAGCACGTCTAATTGTCACATGATGCACCATAGTTAATTAAATTTGAATAAGTATTCCTCAAGATCCAACTTGGCTTGTAGAGAAATTAGATAGATGACAGTGAGATCCCTAATTTGCCTATCAAATCCTCTCAGTTTCTCCATTTCTTGCATAAAATCTAGAGTCTATTAATTTTCCTTTTCAAATCCTCACCCTTTTCTCCATTTCTTGTATAAAGTCTAAATTTCCTCTTTTAAAAAAAAAATCATACAAGTAGAGTAGACAAGCATGTATAATGTATTGTACATCCAATAATATTCAATAGCAACAAGTGACAGCACTGTTTACTTCATTTCATAAAGTACCTAAACAAATTCAAAATATATAACTAGATACAAATCAAGAAGTTAAAGAACAACGAAACAGCTTGATACTAGATATCTTTAAGACAAATTAAGGGTCCTTAATCATCAATCAGGAAGGTGTGTATCGGATTTACTTGTAACGCGAACTTAAAAAATAACTCACCTAACCTGATGATGTAAATACTCAATTGAGCTCTTAACTTCAACAATTGCAAAGAGGCAAAGAAATCGGAGCGAAAACAAAAAGATGGAAACATAGAGGAAACGAGAGAGAAGAATTAATATTGTATTTGTTAGTTAAACTAAGTTTGGTATTATAGTTAATTTGGGTTGGGAAAGCAATTTGCTTCTTTCCTTTAAATTATACTAAAGTTCCTCGACCCTACCGTCTATATCCTACGCGAAATATGGCAACTTGCCTTTAGACTTTTAAAAATATGAAATTATGTAAAATTCATTCTACGAACAACAGAAATTTAATCCAAACCTACCTCACATTCCAAAATTGATATAAAAATTTAGTTGTAACGTGATAGCATTAAGCATTAACTCATACTTTGAGATAAAAAAAAAATTTTGTGAAAGAATTATAGTTTTAGTCCCCAATATTTGACAGGTGTATTAAATTGGGTCCCTAATGTTTCGTCTAAAGCAAGTTTGGTCCCTAACTTTATGAATTTAGGCACATTTAGGACAGCTAGCGAAAATTCAAAAGTGAGTCAACAACTTCGAATTTATACTTTTTGCCTCTATATAGATTTTGAATCATTATAGTCTCCTAAATTTTAAATAGTGATATTATGGGTTTTAAAATGAAATGAGATGCAAAATAGAATGAAATATTATTAAATGGGTAATCGAAATTCTAATTAAATCAAATTTCTTTTTTATTTTTTATTTCATTTATTGATACCACTATAGGTGTGCCTTCACTTGGTCTAAAATCGTGTACCTTAACCCCTCACGTCCACTAATTTGTCCCTAATTTCTTAATTCTTGAGTATGCCATGAGTTCTTGGTCGCGTCTTGGTACTGACGTTAGCCGTAAATTTTGTACCCTTAGACATAATTGAAGAGGTGGGCACTTGCCAGCCATGTTGTTTGTGTCTCCTTTAAGCGTCAAGCATGGCGAGGATTCCACTACATAGCAAAAGTTCATGAGAAAATTTGAAGTTTCGAAACCAGCCTTTTCATTGATTCGGAAAATTTGTTTGATCAGAGATCACTAATTCAATCGTTGGGTCAACCGTAATTGATTTGTGATGTCATTATTATGTATTAAATATTAATTTTTAGTTGTAAATATCTAAATTATGAAGAAGATAAATGGAAAATAAAACTATACTGATTCAACCATTAGTTTAACTAGATCAAATGCCATCGTTGATCATTCTAGGTTTAAAGGTCTAACTGGATCGGACAGCAGATTGGATCTGACCAACCAATAGGGCTGTCAATAGGTTGAATTGGCCTAACCCTGGCTCATTTGACCCAAAAGAAGAGGAGTCGAGTCTATTACAATTCTAAGTCAGGCAAAACTTGGGTCTAGGCTTGAGATTCGATTAAAATGTGACCCAAACTTAGACCTCTATAAGGTCAACCCGATTAAAGCCCAACCCATTATTAGATATATATACTTATATACACACACACATACATATATATATATATGCATGCACACCTTGATATATATATATATATAACTATAAATGTATTATTTTTAAATATGTAATGTATAGTTAATAATTAGCAGAAAGAGAACTAGATTCATTAAATATATTAGAAAAAGAATTAGTAGTGTATTGACTAACGACTATTATTTTCCATGTATTTTAAAAGAATTGGATACAATTATTGTTAATTTTTTTGTTTATGTACTTTTAATGAACTTTTACTAGTTTATGTGTAGTTTTAATGTTGTAGATTTCAAAATAACTTTATTACTTAATTATTATAATAATTATATTAGGGAAATTAAAGAGTAATAAGTGAGTTTAGGTTGAACCGAATTAGGTTCAAACCTCGAATATATTGTGAGTCAAGTATTAGCTAAACATATATTAGTTCGATGCTCATAACCCGAAATCCAAATGTCTTACTAAGTGAGCCGAACCTAGATTGTTAAAACTCGATTCACATGGCCTGATTGACAACCTACCAACCAGTCCCAATTGAGTCTTAAATAGGACTGTCAACGGGATCGGGCCAACTTGAATTCTACCCATTCAACCCTAAAAAAAGTTCGATGAGCCTAACATTTTATTGAGTTGGGCTGAATTTAGGCCTAAATATTATGTTCGAATTAAATATGAACCAATTTTAGGACTTATTCGGCTCAAATCCAATATAGGACCAGCCCATCAATCCGCATCTATAAATATAATTATATATAATATATTCATATTTTAATATATATAGTTATATATCTAAATATATAATATTAACACTTTATATTTATGAGTTATGTGTCAAAATATATTAATATATATAAGAAATATTAAATATATATACTTATGTCAAAAGATTCATAAGGACAAATTTTAGTACGAGCAAATCAAAAACCTTTGAAGATGTATTGAATGTTGATCATGTTTTATTACTATTTTCCATATACTTGGAACTAATTGGATATATTATTGTTGAAAAATTCTTGGTTTATATACTTTTTAATAAATTGATTCATGTGTAGTTTTAATGTTGTAATCCTGTGCATGTTAAATTAGTTTTAGAAGTTAATAGTTATAGTAATTATATTAAGGAAATTAAGGAACAATAAGTGAATTTGGCCTGAGCCTGAATTAGACCCACAATCCGAATATTTTGTGAATCAAATATGAGTTTCACATTTGTTAATCCGAAACTCATAGTCCAAAATTCGAAAGTGATACTAACTGCACGAGTCGAGTCTGAACTTATTAAACCCCAACTCAAATGGCTCGATTGACAAGCCTAGTCTTAAAACCATGGAAAATACCTCAAGTGATGGATAGGTGACAGGGACCGCAATAGAAAAGGCTAAGTTGCTACTTCAGTGCCATAAACTAATAATGTCTAACACTTTAGTTTAGTTTTCCAAAATATGCATTTAACCTCCCCACAGATGTACAGTATCTAGAATATCCAGCCATAGAATTTGGCAACCTGGTTTCTACGATGCCTTTCGTGCTCCTCCCTCACCCTTCGGCTCCTCTCTAAATTCTCTCTCAACTTACGGATCTCATTATCCAATTTTGCTCGAGCTTCTCGGGCAGTTTCCTCTGCTTTTAAGCTAGCAACTAGAGCTTGTCGGATGGTTTCCTCCGCTCCTAAGCGAGCATCTTGCTCTTCTGCCAATTGCTGTTCAAGTCTTCATGTTGTCTCCCTATGCTTTGTCTCAACCTGTACAACAAGGTTAAGACAATGGTAAAATGTTTTCCCAAGTATCCAACCAATTGCTTAATTCCCTCCTAATGCACGAGTCCTCATTGCAGGCAAATTAAGACAAACTCAAAATCCATCAAATATGTGTTCCCCAGCACTCAATTGAACATACAGGAAAAGATAATAACCATCGACAAATAATTTGTCAAACAACCAACAAGACAATCCTCCATAGCATTGTATGGCAAAATAAAATCAGAGCGTGTAAAGTATACAGGGGAAAAGAACCATGTACTTTCCCCATTTCACACGAGGTGAAAAGAAATAATACTAGGAATGGACCATAGCACATTGTTTATCTCATTAACTAAATACATAGTGAAGAGGTGATTTCTGACCAGACGAGCTGCTCCGAATATCTGGAGTGTACACCGGATTGGCGGAGTAGCTAGTCGAGGATCACCTGCTTGGGTGGTTAGATACGGGGCTAGGTCCTCCGTCTTCCTCCGAAAATTAAGTTAGTTCGGAGTAATGTATTAATGTGGGAGTAATTCTAGAGAGATTAGGCTTTTTTATCAGAGATTCGTCCCTTCCTTAGTGGGATATTCTGCTATTTATAGGGGACAATTTGGAGGGAAGGACTGTGGGGTCCAGGTCCCTAGAAATTGGATTGAGACAGCATATCATCTTGACCTGACCACTCTGGGCAGTGGGCAGTGTGTTAGAGCAGTGGACAGAGTATCAGAGGTCACATCCACTACTGTTTGGTTGTCAGATCTTTGGACAGGACCTCGGTTGTAGTAGATCATAACACTGTCCCAAGGTGACAGTGGGATGGCAGGCACCTCGGTCATCAAGATGTTGGGCAAGGCCAAGGTGATCAAGACAGATGGGACCATTATTCCGGACTAGGATGCGGCCTCGGTTTATCCGAGTCGGAATGATCATCCTCACTAAACCCCCCAAGCCTCGGGAGAGTAGTAGTTGGTTACAGCTTCCAGAGGCTTTTGAGGAAATAACACAGAAGCCCTCATACGCCATAATGATAACGTGTAGAATACAAAAGGATAACGGAAGTCGATGGGACAGCTGTCTGACCGATTGACGGAAAATGGACTGACATAGGTCAGGAAGACGGAGGGTCAGGCGGCGGTTAGTCAAAACGACGGCAGCTAATAAATGAGGGGGCGCGTCTTTTTTTCAAGGTTCAATGTACCGTCTTTTGGTTTCCCCTCCCTTATAAATAGGAGGTACATTCTTCACTTTTTACCCTTTTTTACTTTTTACTTCTTACCATCTGCCCATCCGAACGACTTCCCGAGGTGACGCTATAGCAGTAAACACCAACCTTCCTAGAAACAGTAAGTTCCTCACTCCACCGCTTTGATAATGGCACGAATTGCCCGTACCCATAAGGAAACAGTGATGCCGGACTTCGCCGAGGCAGAGAGGCCCTGCCCAACCCAGGAGGAAGGAACTTCGTCCAATCTTGGGGAAGGGACCTCATCCAACCCCGGGGAGGGGACAGCCGAAGTGTCCTATCAGGCCGGGACTTCACAAACGTAGAGCCCAGAAGAATCTGAGGTGCTCTATAATGACGAGCTCGGGACTGAGGTGCCAAGGGACGAGGGCGTGCTTGAACCGGCTACCCCTCCAGATCTATCGGCCATCGACTATGGCCAAATCCCCATGTCCAACAGCATTATGGGTGAAGCCCTGACAGCCGCGCTGGTCTTCAAATATCCTTTCCGAAGTGACTACAGCATCCGTCCACTCGGGCCGAATCAAACAACAGAACGTCCTTCGAAAGGGAGGGTTGCCATATATGCGGACCAACTGGAGGCCGGGCTTAGAATGCCGACCACCAGATTCTTCCGAGACTGTGTCAGATATTAGGGGGTGAGAATTACTCAGCTCGTCCCCAATGCAGTCCGAGTCCTAACCGGTTTTGAGATGCTGTGCCGACATCAAGTGTAGGCATTTTGGTGATAGACTGGATGCAGTCCGAGTCCTAACCGACATCAAGTGCCGGTTAGGATTCGACACCAAAAATTGACAGGTGTCGAGCCTGTGCAATAATAATTACCTACTCAAGAAAAATATAAATTTTGTATATAGCGGTGAGTAGGGTCGAATCTACAAGAATTGGGGATAATTCGTTTCTTTTTAAGTCAAGACAGATGGGGGGTTTAAGGATTAAATGCTAACTAAATAAATTAACTGCAGAAAATAATTAATTAAAAGAAATAATTGGGAGCACTCTATCCAAGGGTACACTTCAGAAATGGTTCATGCACTGATCATCGATTCACAGATAATTCCACATTTATTAATAGATTGGTTATAGTTGTCATGTACGCGATAAACAACCAACCCTTCCTTAATTTCTCGATAATTAACGTACGACCGTTAACTATTTCTCTAACTAAAAAACAACCCTAGGTACGACCGTAGGATTTAATTTCTAGATTGCATTAATAATTAGAAAGGCTCAATCCTAACTAACAAACACACTACGAGGGTTTGTTTAAGTTAGATCGTATGCTTCGCTGACATAAACCCAATTACGCCAGTTGCTACTGAGATGGAGATAATCGAACAATTACGGATTCAATTACCCCTAATTAGCAAAATAGCCTATATGAATAATTAATTATTGCGCACTAATCAATCATACACAAGAGTTATAACAATTAAAAGCAGGAAACATATAAATACCAATAAATCGAGGAAACAATTAAAATAATTTAGATCTCATAGTAATTGCCGAACCAAATCCTCAGTTGTCTCCTTGACTAGAAAACAAGATTAGTTACTCTCCATTGAGAGTAACTCACGCAATTCCATCTTGACCTGACCACTCTGGGCAGTGGGCAGTGTGTTAGAGCAGTGGACAGAGTATCAGAGGTCACATCCACTACTGTTTGGTTGTCAGATCTTTGGACAGGACCTCGGTTGTAGTAGATCATAACACTGTCCCAAGGTGACAGTGGGATGGCAGGCACCTCGGTCATCAAGATGTTGGGCAAGGCCAAGGTGATCAAGACAGATGGGACCATTATTCCGGACTAGGATGCGGCCTCGGTTTATCCGAGTCGGAATGATCATCCTCACTAAACCCCCCAAGCCTCGGGAGAGTAGTAGTTGGTTACAGTTTCCAGAGGCTTTTGAGGAAATAACACAGAAGCCCTCATACGCCATAATGATAACGTGTAGAATACAAAAGGATAACGGAAGTCGATGGGACAGCTGTCTGACCGATTGACGGAAAATGGACTGACATAGGTCAGGAAGACGGAGGGTCAGGCGGCGGTTAGTCAAAACGACGGCAGCTAATAAATGAGGGGGCGCGTCTTTTTTTCAAGGTTCAATGTACCGTCTTTTGGTTTCCCCTCCCTTATAAATAGGAGGTACATTCTTCACTTTTTACCCTTTTTTACTTTTTACTTCTTACCATCTGCCCATCCGAACGACTTCCCGAGGTGACGCTATAGCAGTAAACACCAACCTTCCTAGAAACAGTAAGTTCCTCACTCCACCGCTTTGATAATGGCACGAATTGCCCGTACCCATAAGGAAACAGTGATGCCGGACTTCGCCGAGGCAGAGAGGCCCTGCCCAACCCAGGAGGAAGGAACTTCGTCCAATCT